>CAJNJA010012146.1:0-13284 GCA_905231915.1 Symbiodinium necroappetens | reverse complement strand
TCGAATCAAATTTCTTTGGCTCTCGCGGCCATTCGCAACTGGGGGCAGAAACCCGATGCCAGCGCGAATGCAACAGCGAAGTGGCAAATTATAGTGGCCGAGGCCGAGGATATTGTGCTAAGGCTTCCGCAGGCATGGGCTCTGCCTTTTGCCATGTCGTGCATGGGTGGCGAGATGGCAATCGACCATTCCGGCACGATCCAATTGTTGAGTCGTCGCAGTGGAATCGAAGTGAGACAGACACAGCCCTTGTCCCGAACCAGCAGAGAAGGACCGCAGCGCATCTCCAAGGTGCCCGAGTCTGCAGACGGGCGTGTGCCTGCGGAGTTCCAGCGGCCTACGACCAGTCGGTTGGACATGACCGTGGTTGACAGGATCGAGCAGGTAGGCGGAAATGTGAGTGTGAACATTGTCGGGAATGACAAGGGAAGCTTGCCAATTAAGATCGGTGGGACACTCCAGATGAGACTCGATGTCAAATCCGTGGCGGCTTCTGCTCTGGCAGCTTTGCCCACCCAGGATTTTGGATATGTTTTCTTTGCAGATGAGTTTACATGGCACAAATCCAGCGGGAAGGTTTACAAGGTCATGGCAGTGCTGAGCTGTGGGTACCTTCGCTTGCTGGAATGGCCACTGCGATCTGATCCGTTGAAGAGGCTGGAAATGAAGACTGAGCAGCTGCAGATCGATTTGGCGAAGATGACGAGGCATCCGACCATTGAGGACAAGGAGCTAGGACCGTGCTTGCTTCTGGAGCGCAGAAAGGATGCCATGCTCTGGGGCTACTCCGACGTAACGGAGCGTTTGTGTGCGGCAAGAAGCCAGGCACAAGCCCTCGGCAAGGCGATCACCATGCAAATACGTCGATTCGACACAAAATTCCACAACCCCCAGGCTGCCGATTGGAGATATGGCACGCATGTAGCAGGAAAGCCGCAGTACGTGCTGCCCCAGGACACCGTGCAAACAAATCTCCTGACAGTCTTGGACAGGCACACGTGGAGCAAGACACAAGGAGGCTCGAGCCACCCCGCATTGCTTGAAGCGGCGGCCACCTCAAGGATCAGCTCTAGGTCCTCTAGGTCGGTGACAGAAGGCCACGAGATGCCTCAGCATGTGAGAGCACGGCATTGGACGGAGCTACCAAAAACTCTAACCCAAAAGGGTAGCTTCGAGTCCAAGGCTTGCCGTGCACAAGAGGAGCTGGATTCCATCCGCTATCCACCGGAGAAGTATGGCAATGCCTCGATTCGCATGGTCATACCGGCAACTCGTATTGGTGATTTGCATCTCCTCATCTAGAAGGTCCAGGTCGTAAGCTTTGACGTTATAGGAAATCTTGTCCGCAACAGCGACACGACCTTCTCCTTCGAGCTTGGGGGCATCGACGGGCCTGCAACCGTGCACGTCTATGTTGACGGAGACACGGCTGCACAGATCACATGATTTGTCCTTGAGAGCCTATCGGTGAACATTTGTGACAAGCTGATAACGAAACCTCGAGTTCTCAGCGTCGCTGCTTCGAACTGCCGACACCCAGGAATCAAGTTCAAGGCTCCGGACTCTGCTGTCCCGGGCATCACGAAGGCCGCTGCCAAAATCGACAGCTTCTTGCGGCCAGCCCCCTGGCCTCCACAGAAGGCCGAGGTCCAGAATTTCCTCAGCATTCCTACTGCTACTGCTCTTTTGAGCAGCCAAAAAAGGGCCCGGGGCAGCTCAGGTCTTCACTTTGGGCACCTCCAAGGCCGACAGCCTCAAGGAGGGGCCCTTGAAGGCCAGCTTCAAGATGAAGGGGGAGTTCAAGCTGAGCGAAGGCGCAGGGAGAGGGGGGGGCCTTTGGATTATGGGCCCAAGCTCAAGCCTCTGTCGCAGAACAGAGAGCGGAGGTGGGCATTGGGAGGTGCTGCCCAAGGCCGTCTCTGACGTGAAGTTGGTCTTCGGACGCGGAGGTATCGTTCAAGGCAAGGCGTCGAATCCAGAAACGTGTTCGCTCGTTGTCCTCGAGACCCTGTCTCAGGGGGAGCCAGGTGAGGTGAGTTACCGGCATTCCCAATGACATGTCGTCTCCGTCTCTCCTCATGTCAAGACATGGCCTCTGCAGTAGTAGCCATTTGTCTGCCACTGGCAGGCTTGCACGCTATTGAGTTTAGATGGTTTCCGGCTGTTGGATTCATTCCCCTGAAATCAAACGTGGCTGTGGCAAGGGATGATCAACTATTTGGTGGACGCCTACGGGAACATGGATGCTGCTCGCTGTAGACAAGCCCTTTCAAGTAGCCCGGTGGTTTCCGAAGAGGGCCGAGTTGGGTGGTGCTCAGGAGATCTTTCTGACTTCGGTGTGGCCAGTGCTGGCGAGCGCCATCCCAGAGAGTCTGGGCCAAGCTTTCGTGCAGATTCCGAGAAGGCCGGCTCATTCACTCGTCTCGTGAGCGCTAGGAGCCCCCTAAGCTACTTCCCGCAGCGGCTCGGCAGGGATGGGCAGCTCCGGCACCGCTTCAACCTCCACGGCCGCTGCTTGGTACCCCTCGAGGACGGGGAGCGGTGCGAGACCGACCAGGACGGCGGGCGGTTGTTGACGACGGCCCCCCCTCCCTTTCTCAAGTCAGAGCCACTATCACTCTTCAACCTAGCCGAAGCACTCCGCAGCAGACATCTGCATTGAAGGCAGCAGCATTGCTTAAGACTGTTTCATGTTCACCGCAGGCTTTCTTTTTTTTTTGTTGGCAGGGGGGGGGAGCGTGGGGTTTGGGTTTCGGGTGGAGGGCAGTGGGGGCGCACGCAAAACATGAAATAAAGAATGCAAGCAACATCTAAAGAAACACATAAAGAACACATGAACGATCAAGATACAAAATGACAGCACGAAAGAAGGAAAGACAGAGACACACCCGAAAGACAGACAGAACGGAGAAGCAAATAAGGGAACCCAAAAAAGAGCGACAGACAGAAAGAGGAAACAGGAACTACATAGGTAAAGAAAGTTGCAAGAAATAACAAAGAAATAAAGAGGGAACTAAAGTCAACAAGAAAGAAAGAAATTCTTCAACGAAATAACTAAATAACCAAAGAAACAACGAACTCACGAAATGAGGGAATGAATGAAGGAGATACCGACATACACAATCACAGAAAGAAAGAAATCCATAAAGAACGGATGAAGGAAGCAACTAACGACACAAATAAAAAGTCAGTCACAGGAAGACTGAACGAAATAAGTAAAGATAGAAACAAGGAACACAAGACAGAAAGAAGGAACCAAGGACACAACGAAATATCTCAATAACGACAGAGACATAAAAATGAGGAGAGAGAGGAGAGAGACCACATTCATAGACGTATAAGTATAGTTAGACAGATCGACAACGAAAGAATTCACGACAAGAACGACACCCGAGGGTAAGCAAACGCTTCAGAGCTTCAGAGTTGTTGCTGCTTCTCGCGTCGAGGAACGAGCTTTGCCATGCTTCGTTCAGCGTAGGCTTAGGTTTTCTGAGCCATTTCGCAACACAGCATGCAAGGAGCGCTGCATCATTCGCATTCGCTTACTAACATCTGCTCGCCTTTGCAATGTGCTGCCACTTCCCTCCGAGCGGCCTTCGTCCGCTCTTCTCTCAAGTTTCGTGTCGCCTGTGTGTCTATGCCATGCAAAGACCGAGCCCTGGCAGGTCAGCATCGTCCTTCAAGACCTCACGGAAACAGTCATTTTGCCAAAGCCTTTGGTAGAGAAGTATCTTGTGAGCCGCGCGGCGGCACCGAAACTCTGCAGGACTCTGCTATGGCGAGTGCATCAGCTCGCACTCGCAACCAGCAGCTGAGGCCAGAACTGCGCCAAGTCCTGTGAGGCCCGCCTGGACCCCTGGTGTGAGGGGTTTTTGGCCGGTATGCAAGCGTGGTCGCCATGGCCCTGGTCCGTTCACTGCAGAATCCCTTCTTTCGTTGGGAGGCGGTGGAACAGTCGATGCCCATGCTGCTGCTGCAGTCCTATGTCAACTCCGCGGAGGTGCCCGGAAATGCGAAATTGGTTCAGCTTCATCCACGCCTAGAACCAAGCCCTAATGCCCTGCCCCTACCAAATGTGTAAGCGTAGGGGTGAAGGCGTTGCTTCTTCTGGAAGCCCAGCAAAGTTTGGCAACTCAATTCCTTTCCCAGCTTGGTTCGGGACCGTGTCTCACGACAACCATGGCTCCTTCCGACGGCTTGGGCTCATCGCACCTAGCAACATGCGGCACGGGAAGCTCAATGTATCTCAACGTCTCGCAACGTACAAGCTCTAGCCGCGGGGCTGGTGCAAGGCCTCTGTTTTCAGTGGCACCTCCACGGACGCTACCCTCGAAGTGGACTACTCAGTCCAGCTCTCTGGCGCAGAAGTATGACTGCAGTGGGTTGTTTCGGCGTTGCTGGGTGTTATTGGGGTTCAGGCTCAGGTTTGAGTATGTCTAGGTAGAACGTGCGTGTCTTCTGGAGCTCAGTGCATGCAGGCCGTCAGGCTCGCAGCGGCGAGTAATGAGTAATGCCCTGTTACTTTGATTCGCGAGAATCCTTTGGTTGGGTGTCAAGGTACTCTCTTGCTTCCACTAGGACGCTAGGAGTCAGCGGATCGGCATTCCCTCCCGCCACACTCCGAAAACCGGCCGGAGGGAGTTCACCAAGATCCGGGTTGAGGGCGGAGCTGTGGCACCAATGAAGCTTCTGGAGATTGGCCTGGGCAGCTAGGCTCAATTGCGGATTCAATTGTGTCGTCACAGCTTCGGTGTTGCTTCGGGGCGTCCAGCTTTCCATGAGCCCTATGCTGGCAGAGCATGGTGCCCCAGGAACTTGAGACTGCGATGAAGCTAGCTTATGGGTTCTGGTTCAAAAAAGAGAACGAAGAAAGAAGCTCTTTCGGCAGCTCCGACATCAATACCACTACCGCTACGCCGACTAGTACTGCTGCTACCTCTATTCCTAATCCTACCCCTATTGCGACTCCTAATCATCCTAATCATCCTCCTGCTCTTCCTCCTACTCCTACTCCTGCTCCTACTCCTACCCTTATTACGACTACGACGATTACTACTTGCTTGCTCCTTGCTTGCTTGCTTGCTTGCTTGCTTGCTTGCTTGCTTGCTTGCTTGCTTGCCAACAACAACAACAACTACTACAACAACAACAACAACTACTACTACTACTACTACTACTACTACTACTAGGTCATATGCTTCCGGGGTCGCGCTTCCGCGCGCAGTGCAGGCAACGGCAGCAATCTTCTGGCGAATCTGCTCCCGGCGGTGCCAGGAAAGCTCACATCTGTGGGCTCGATGAGCATCATAGAGGGCAACAAGGCCAGGAGCACAGCTCGCAGTGCCTGTTGGTTCGGGGGGTTGATGTCGCGCTTTGGGGCCGGCCCAAAACCCAGAATTGGGGAGAGGTAGGTGAGTCGATGTGATGGCGGACTAGATTGCCTGGCACCAGTAGCACAGCAAGAATCTGAAAGTTGTCAACACCACCCCCCCCTCAAGCGACACAGCCAGGTGGTGATACCAGAAGTCTGCGGCCGAGAATGCCGTCCTGGAGAGAGGGGGAGAGAGAGAGAGAGACTGAGAGGACCAAACACTATATCTAAGAGCGAATATTCCCTGATGCAAAGTCGCACCGGGGCTTCACCTGTCAGTCGGGTCATGCAGCTGTAAGAGTGGGATCGAAGTGAGGATAGCTGGGAGCTCAAACTGCATTGTTATTCCTCACAGAACAGCCCTGCAATGACCGGGAATCACAGCAGCACCTTTCGCACTGGGGCCCGATACCGAACGAGCTGGTCTGGGCAGGGAGGTACCTAACCTGAGCTTTAGATGTCTGGATTCGGGGCTATGCCGCAGTGTTCGGGGACGCGGTGTGCTTTACGCCGACCCCGGAATGGAAGGGCGTGGCGCTGTGCGCATTGAGGGCCCGGACCAAGCAAGCAAGCAAGCAGGTAAGCAAGCAAGCAAGCAAGCAAGAGAGAGAGAGAGAGTTTGCTGTGTCTTTTGTTGTGCAAGAAAAAAACAGGCCAGAGAAGGGGGAATAATGTAGTTGGATCAGTCCACATATGCTTTCTCCTCTATCCTGGGGTTACATGTTGTAGTCATAAACTGATCCGACTCTTTGACACCCCCAAGACAACAGATGTAGGGGGAAGTACAATACCTCCTGAGCATGTGTCGCCGAGGGTGTACGACCTACCAATTAAGCTACCGTATACTTTATGACCTTAGCCTTAGTCCCTGGTGTGTCTAGACTCGTTCGTCACTCCCCCGAAACCCGAATAATACATTCGGGTGGGCCATCTGCCCGGGGGCCTTGATCGGCCCTCATGCCCGGGAGAGAGAGAGAGAGAGAGAGAACTGAACACATCACGAGGGCAAGGGGGTCTCCCCCTACACAGGTACAGCCGCTAGGGAAACTGACCAGGGTAGCACTGTTTTTTGAGGGATTCTCTCCCGTCTGTTGGGCTTTAGAATTCAGCATTTTGGTTGCTTTCACCTTTCTAATCTGGGGATTCCTCGTCTCTTTCACGCTGAGTCACATGGGCGACAATGGACTCGCCGCGCTGCGAAGACCTTGAGACATGACTGCCGAGCATTCGCCCGGGGGGGGGGGGCTTATGGGTCACTCTCTTCTCCTGGAGCCAGCAAACAAGCAAGAGAGAAAAGCACCTGTTCGAAACCCACCAAAACGAGAATGAAGGTGAACTCGTGTGCGAACCTCCTCAAGGCCACCCAGTGGGGATGCAACGAAGCCCGCTCCCGACCGCCACAACCGGGGAAAGCAACCTTCGCGTGAAGACCGAAGTGGAAGATCCAGATTGGGGGGAAGAGGTCGACGATGCCATGCTAAACGCGGCCCCTGATAAACTTACTTACAGTACTCTGAAAAAAACAGGGCAGCGGCGCTGGAGCTGGCACTCAGGACACCTGTGTCGCGGGAGAAAACTGGCCCACTCGACCCTGCGGCCAGCTCACCTTACGGTTAAGAGAGGGGCCTGGTAGGGACCTTTAGAAGTTGGAGCCCCCAAGCCCGTTCGATCCGTGGCGGCTCCAGCAACAACACAACAACGGCAACAACAACAACGACAACGATAACAGCAACGACAACGACAGCAACAATAACAGCAACAACCAACAACCAGCGACCACAGCCACCACCGCCACCACTAAGGCGCGGCTGGAACGCTTGCGGCTGCCTCTGCTGTTCCTCGGCAGCTTGGAGATCCGTGTGGGAGTTCTGAGTTTAGCGACGCTGTATAGGTCCGCCAAATCGGGAGTGCAAACCCAGGCTCGATGGGCAGCAGGAAGCCTTGGAGCTTAACCTGACGCTCAGCAAGGCTTTTCGTGTCGGAAGTCACAACCCGGCCGATCAAGAGTCGTTGGTGCACCCGTCGCAGAGCTTGGCTGGAACTGTGGTCGCGCAGGTCCAAGCCATCTCAAACGGCCCCGCTTCGAGCCTGGCGCTTGGAGCGCTTCACCCCACCATGCTGTCGCTTGAAGTTGCTGCCAGTTGATGGGGTCGAGATCTGCGTGGCAGGCATCCTCGACGTGATTGTTGGCTATGTGGACCTGACGATGGACCGAGAGTTTTGGCAAAATTGATTTACCGAGAGGCTGGTGGCAATGCAGTTTAGGCATTGGGGTTCTGGTGTTTTGTATGTCAAGGATGTCAAGGGCTCGTCTTCCATTTCGAAAAGGCCCCGAAAAATCCTTGTGCCTGGCCGAGGTCCTTGGCTTGGTCTTCAAGAGGAAGGATTCGCACCAACTTCCCCTGCTCGACATCACCGTAAACCGCATCTCGGCTTTCTGGGGCCAACACACGTATATGTGTGTGTATATATGTATATATATATATATATTATATGTGACATACAAACATACATACACACATACGTATATGTATATATATATACACACACACACACACACGTGAGGTTCTATAATGCCGCCGACCCCGAGGAAGGCTTCGTGCGCGCGAGAGTCGAAGCGAGTTTTTTCGTTGCGCGCGTATTAAATAAGTTGATGAATTCCAGGCAGCTCAATGCACGATATAATTCGTTTCCTGTAGTTTGGGGCAGTGGAGCGTGGGTGTGTGAAAACAAGCCAAGGAGGGCCAGGGCGGGCAGGGTGGCGGCCGTGTGTCTTTTGTGTCTGTTGTGTCTTTTGGAGGGGTTGGGCATGCATTGGAGTGGACTGCAATGGCTCAACTACCACCAAAATACCGTGAAAACAAGCCAAGGAGGGCCGGGGCGGGCATAGAGGCGGGCGGTGTGTCTTTTGTGTCTTTTGGAGGTGTTGGGCATGCACTGGAGTGGAACTCAATGACTCAACTACCACCAAAATACCATGAAAACAAGCCAAGGAGGGCCGGGCAAAGTGGCGGGCGGTGTGTCTTTTGCATCTTTTGGAGGGGTTGGGCATGCATTGGAGTGGAACTCAACGACTCAACTACCACCAAAATCCCATGAAAACAAGCCAAGGAGGGCAGGGGCGGGCAAAGTGGCGGGCAGTGTGTCTTTTGTGTCTGTTGTGTCTTTTGGAGGGGTTGGGCACGGATTTGAGTGGAATTAAATGCCTCAACTACCACCAAAACGGCATGAAAACAAACCAAGGAGCCTTCAACCAGAAATGAGAGAGCATCTTCGATGTGTGGAGTGTAGAGAGACCTGTATATCGTAGTGTTAGTAGCACATGTGACAGCTCATTTAGTGCTTTCCTCTGGCTTTGGAATGAGGCTCCCCTCTGGCTTTGCCCACAAAGCAAGGATGTTCCTAGTAAGAATTAGCCGACCTCCTTCTTCTTCCAGCGACATCGATTTTCAATGTCCTGAAAAAGCAGCTCAAGCTCGCGACAGTACATACTGATTTTCATAACCGTTTACCGTTGTTGTGCCGTATTTAGTCGCTGCACGCTGCCCAGGTTGTGTCCATAGGCTTGTTGTTGCAGAAGCGGCATATAGCGGCGCTCTGGCCGTAGCTTTGAGCTTTCTTCTGACATAAACAGCACCTGTGTGTCATGTATGCCTGATGCTTTCATAGATAGTGTGTGCAGAGGTTCGTGTTTTCAGTTCAACACAAACATGCTGTTCATCACTGTCACGGGGAATTCCAGGTGCACAAAACACACAGACTTATTCCTTTATTTGTTTATGTGCGCACCTTCCCCCGTAGGAGAGTGGCGCGGCTAACTGCATGACCCGTGACGAAATGTCAGCGAATTATGCCATGTCCAGTGCATAGCAGTCTAAGTTTGGGTGTGGTTCAGCCAAATGAACATGAATTCTTGGGAGTGTCGGTCTTGCATGGGGCTCTCGTTGTGTATGAAGAAGTGTGAGCAAGCTCAAATCTACCAGCTACAAGCAATCTTCTCGCAATCGTTTGGGGCCCCTCCTCCTGAAGCTGCATGTTGTGTCCACGTTGACGTCTTAATTACTACAAAAGAATCGAATAGAACAGAGCAGAGCAGAATGGAATACAAAAAGGAGCCCCAGGGCTCTCGGCTTGCGACTCCGCCCTGATAGGCACGTACATCAACGACATGGTCTCTGCCGCCGAGCATGCGTGGCCTCAACCATTAAATGCCTGCTACTTACCGTACCGCTTGTATGTGCTGGGACGGGCCGGGGTTGGACCAGGGCTGCATTTTGATGTTTGTTTTCGCTTTTTCGGGCAACGTTGTACACAATCTCCGTCTGCTGGTTGCACCGGGTCATTCATGCGTCTGCCTGCTGATATGCAGAGTTTTGGTCATGCAGTCAGATCCCCACTCGGCTGGCCATTGGCTGATGGCAGTGTGGCTATCAGAGAGCAGAGGTCCGCACGGCGGCTGCCAACCGGCCTGATGGTGAGGTGCCTCAGGCCTTCAGGCAGAAACAGGCCCGGAAGCATAACGGTAGCCTGCCCAGCTGAAGCTCGAAAGAGCAGGGTTTCTTGGAATGCACCTGGCCAGTCCATCGTGCCGGGCGAGCTGGACATTCGCAAGACCATGGCGCAGGCAGCTTCATGCGGAAGCCCCTTCGGGAAGGGGAAAAACCCCTGCCTTTTCGGAGCTTTTGAGTGGTTCGTGGTCACCAGGAGAGTTTCTGACTCGCTGGCTTGCTTTCGTTTGCTGGCTGACGCTTGCCTGCCCCTCCAGCAGCAACGGGAGCAGAGGAGGGAGCAAACCCGCGCACCTACGGGGAAGCAAAGCCACCTTCCTGGTTCTGAAAAGAACGTGAAATCGAAGCCCCACAACACATAGAGCTTCAATCGTCGGACAGTGTCTCGCCTCGGATCAGGCTCATCTGGGAGCTTCCGTGAGCCTTTTCGGCGAGATCGATGCCGCCTCAGGAGAAGCGACCCGGCTGCACGGCTTGGAGCACAGGCGGAGATCTCATGCAGAATGTGCTGGTGCGCCTGCTGCTGACCGCAAGACGGTTGTGTCAGGACTCATGCTGCTGCAGAGATCCCTGCGGAAACATTTTCTTCCGAAATCGCACCGAAACTGATTCTGAAGAGTTTTTAGGCAAGACGCGCGACATGAAAGCAGAAGTCCAAGGATCTGTTGAACGTCTCTGCCGCGGTGGTCTTCAGAGCCACGCTCGACCTTGGAAGCGCTTTCTGGCGTGCTGTGGTGACGCGCCGCGAGAAGGACTTCGGCTTCGTGCACGCGCCGCGAGCCCAGCCGCATCCGCAAGGGTTCTAGAAGCTTCTGAAAATGTGGAGCCGCGGACTTACATCAAAAGGGTCACGGCTTTTCAGAAGCTTCGTTCCAGACTCGCCCAGAGTCTCCGAATCAGACCTTCGCACATCCCTGAACCGTAATCCCTCAGCTGGCACTTGCTGAGTCCGAGCGTGAAAGTGAATCTCCAACGAGCTCTGTAAGGTCGCGAAGAGGCGTTTGGGGCGCGTTGGAGCATAGCAGGTTGCCAACGAAGCTTGGGGCATTGTGCTTGATTCTTGTGGGGGTCATTTTCAACAAGATACCGCATTCATTGTAAGAAGACTTTTGGAGACTCGATGGCCCGTAACTTGGGTTTGTGGATTCAGAGAAATGGCGCTGTCCTGAAATTTAGGCTGCGTGCATAGTTCCGAAGAGTACAGGCAGGCAGATAGTCTTGCACGTTGTTATGCTGATCTTCTATGAGCCGTTGCAACTGCGCAACTACACATCTGCGCATCCTGTATGATTGCCCATTTTTGCCCAGTTGACTCCGAGCCTTGCGTCGTCATCATGTCGTATGTTGTGTCGTGCCAGTCGCGACTAGTAGTCCGTGATCTTGCCCACTGAAAAATTCAAGACAGCGTGCAGTGTTTATCGTGATTTTTCAGTTGCTGCATGTTTGTCCTTTAAACTTTAGTAGGCAGTGTTCCATGATGCTGGGAGCGCTTCACAGCAAGGCACCGCGTACTACTGGACATTGGGTGCGGCCAGCTGCGGATTTTCGATGACAGTGAAGGCAAGGAGTCTCCCATCGTTTCATAGGGCGGCTGGCTCTTTCTCCCTCTCTCTCTCTCTGCGCCTCTCTCTCCCTCTCTTTCTCTCCGTCTTTCTCTCTACAGCCTCAGCAGACAACATGAGATTTGTCCTGCGCCCTCGAAGCTGCCTCAGTCAACTGTAACCTGATTTCGAAAACGCTGGCACAGGGTTGCGGAAAAAGTGAGAGGCATGCGTTCTCAGCCGAAATGCAATGATCTACCGGCTGTCAGGTGCCGAGCCATACGGGAAGCTGGTGCACTCTGTCGATTTATATGTGCCTCGCAGGCACTGCAGCTGGTACTATGGCCCACGCCATACAATACTTCAAAAGTTCTGCGAATCCACTTCGGGGCTCGGCTTCCCAGCCGACAGCAGAAACACCTCACTTCTAGGAGACATGCAGGGGACCCTGGGACCCTTAGACCTTTAGATTCTTGGGAGACTGTCCGCTGTCCTCTGTCCCTCAGACGGTCCGGACTGTACGTTTCCAGACGCAGACTCCGAACTCCAGCTCTCCAACACACTGGGTTGCGATTGGCGCGGTTCAAATCGCTGCACCCGATGCTGAAAGCGTTACAAGGTTCGGTCGCGGCTATAGGTGCTTTCAATCTGCATTGTAACTTACAGTAGCAGCTGAGTTGTCCACGACTTTCCACTAAAAAGTCCAGGACCTCTGGAAGGACAAGGAGTTCGATCCAGAGAACGCAGATTACGGGCCATGAGCCCTGGCTCGTGATTCACGTCAAGTCTTGGGCCCTTGAGGCTTCTGTGTTGTGGGCTTTTAGGGCTTCCGATGTGGATCTGAAGGGCAGGGGAACGGACTGGGCAACACGCCACGAAGCCTTGTGCTTTTCCAAAAAAACGCATTGGAGACTCAGGCATGTTTATCACTGAAACCTTTTGGCAAAAGATCCTGAGCTGCACGTCTGAGGGGCCTTTGCTGACTTAGGATTCTGGAGTTCGGTTGCAGCGTTGTGGTCCCGGAGAGGTTGATTCAGAATTCAGATTGGCCACGGCAAGCTGTCCGTGCAAGGCCTTGCTTGGATTCGATGCCGAAGGTTTTGACGCTGTCTCGGTGCCCTGTCTGGGCCAAGGAACTATTTCTGCGCGGAGGTGCCTTGTTCCTTGCACCACTCCACCGGCTCTGCATTGGGGGTGTACCGTAGATCATCTTGCAAACGACGCTGCATGTACGATTTGTGAGTCTCCCGGTATGCAAACGAGAGCGCAGGCGCGGCGGAACGCACAGCAGGAGCATCATCATCGTCATCGTCCTTGTCGTTGTAATCATCATCGTCTTCTGTTGGTTGACAGTCGACAACAGAGTGCTGTATTTGGACCATGAGTCATGCCATGGCAGTGTTTAACATGGCATGCGAGGCGAAATCCATGAAGTTCGTGCGAGAGGCCCTGTCGCTGCAGTTGGTGCCTTTGCAGACTTCGTGGTTGCCTTTGCAGAAGTCATGTCAAGTGTTTCTTCTTCGTTGCATTCACCACAACTCCACTGCTACTGCTAGTGCAACCGCTACCGCTACCCGCTTCTGCTGCTGCTACTGCTGCTGCTGCAGCTGGTACTGCTACTGCTACTGCTACTGCTGCTTTTGCTGCTGCCGCTAATGCTGCTGCCGCTAATGCTGCTGCTAGCGCCGCTGCTGCTGCTGCTTCTTCTTCTTCTTCTTACTACTACTACTACTACTACTACTATCACCACCACTGGTTTTATTAAATGACCTTTTGGTCATTTTGGTCGTTTAGGTCATTTTGGTTTAGGGGGGTGGAGTGCAGTCGTGAGAGCTGAGCCTCCGCATGCTCAGACCTTCAGGCG
>CAJNJA010012145.1:465-13284 GCA_905231915.1 Symbiodinium necroappetens | reverse complement strand
CCCCCCCCCCCCCCCCCTTGGGGTAATATGTTAGCCACGGGCACCACTGCGAGGGCGATGCCGGTCTGCTCCTCCACCTCGATCTTGCCTGCGCCCTGGCCGGCAAGGCTCAGGAAACCCTTTTCGCCCTGGCCCTAAACGTCCTAAACCCTAACTAGAGCCCTCAAGCCTATATAAACTCTAAACCCAAACTGGAGCTCTAAAACCGACCCCCTAAACCCAAACTAGGGCCCTAAACCACAAACCGTTAAGCCCAAACTACCTAGACCCCCCAATACTAAATATCCCCTAAATCCACACTGTTAAGCGCCATAGAAGGGCTCGATTAAAGGGCGCGTAGAGCCCTCAAGGCCCTAAACCTGTGGCAAGGCCTTGGTTCAGGGTCCAGGGCTTAGGCCTCAAGGGCTTAGGGCTCAAGGGTTTCGGGTTTAGGGGTTTAGGGGTTTAGGGTTTTAGGGTTTTGGGGCTTAGGGTTTAGGGCTTGGGAGGTTTTAAGGTTTACATGTAGGCGTTTTTCTCGAAATCTTACGCGGGCGTGTAAGTTCTAGAGGATCTCGCAGGTTCGTGGGGGGATTTCACTGAAAGGTTTTGGGGTTCAGGGTCGGCTGTATTGCTGGGTTTACAGTGTTCCACACCACACGACTGCTGGTACACAGCTGTACCAGTATATACGGCACTCGAACTCCATTCCCACGAATGCAGAAATTGCATAATGTCTCTTGCAAGATATGGGCGGGCTTGTAAGACAGACTATACGGTTTCGGGTTCAGGGTTTGAGCGGCTTAGTTCAGGATTTAAGGCTGTTTAAGGGTTTAGGGTTTGTTTAGGGGTTTAGGGTTTAGGGTTTATGCACACTTTCGGGACAGGAGACGGGCATCAGGAGCATTCATACGGTGGAAAAGCGCGGACTTGCAGCTCTGGGTCAAGGAACAGCCCAAGCTTTTTGCTGCCCACTCGAAAAGCCATGGCAAACTGCCTGCACAACAAAGGCACTTCATAGCACAAAAACCAGCATGTTCCCCGCTGGATGACAGCCACGCCTGAAGCTCTCTTGCATAACACTCGCGTCTGCTTCCGGCGATGCCGCGGGCACAGGTGCCTCTTTTCAACCTCAAGGACGAAATGACCCTTGAAAGTAGGGGCCCTAGACCCTTATACTATAAATTACGATATGGTATATGAACCTTAAACCCTTTTAGGGTTCATTTCGTCCTTAAGGAATTGCATCGCCTGAAGCACCTCCGAATCAAAGGCCAAAAATGCCGCACGCACGGCCTTTCCGAACTGCCTAAGCCACCACCGACGGAGTGCCCCAAACACCCCTCAAAAGCCTTAAAGCCCCCAAAAACCACAGCCCTAAAACCCCCTAAAAACCCTCCCCCCCTTACCATTTTTGGGGTCCTTTTATAAGCTAACAGAACTACCAACCCCCCCTGGCCCCTTTCCCTCCCAGAGAAAGGAAAGCAAAGCAAGAGCCTGGAAGCAAAGCTAAGCCCTAAGCCCTAAGCCCTAAACCCTAAGCCCTAAACCCTACGCCCCAAACCCAAAACCCTAAACCCCAAACCCTAAACCGTGCCTGGAAGCAAAGCTTCAGAGCCTCCGCTTCATCCTGCAGGGTGATCCTCAGAAACATTTAAAGCGTTTCTGGCGGCGTTTGAAGGCTTTTAGGCTCTTATTAGGGCTTATCAGGGCTTTTTTTATGGTGTAGTAGGGTTTCTAGGGGTTTAGGGTTGAGAGTTTAGTTAGGAAATTAGGGCTTCTAGGATTTAGGTCTTAGGGCTTTCGTGCTTTGAGGAGGCTTTGATGCCTCTTCAAAAGCTTCCTCTAAGGGGTCTTAACGAGGACCCCCAACAAGACCCCTTTAATAGAGCCCCCTTTATGGCCCTTCATAGTGGGTATTTGGGGTATATTCGAGGCTAGGGGGTCTAGGACATATGGAAGCTTCTTGTTGAAGGCCTTTTAGGGTGTTAGGGCGCTGTTTTTTGATTTGTTTTTGTGGCTTTGGTTCACTTCAATGGCCTTCTGGATAGTCTTTAGCTCCGTGTACCTATATAGTCTATACTTAAGCCTTAAAGTACCTATGTAGGGCACTATATAGGTACATGGCGCCATGGGGGCTTTGGGAGGGTGGAGGGGTGGGTTTAGGTTTAGAGTGTGGGGTTGTTCGGGAGGGGAAGCTATTTCATGGGGACTTGAATGCTTGTGAAGGTTTGGACTTGGGTCTGAAGAAGTTCCGGGGGCTTTGTAAACGAAGCTGTAGACAACAATAACTAAACCCTAAACCTCTAAAACCCTAAAAGCTTTAGGCTAAAACCCTAAACCCCTAAACCCTAACCCCCTAAACCCTAACCCCCTAAACCCTAACCCCCTAAACCCTAAACTGACTGGGAGAGCCTCCGAAAGACCTTCCTATGCCCTGCAAAATGAGCAGCCGGACCATGATCTGCCCACGGCTCCGCAAAGACTACTGCTGATGATATATATCCCCTAAGGGTCCTAGGCGCTATGGGTTTAGGGTTTAGCGGTTTAGGGGTTTACGGGTTTAGGGGTTTAGGGTTTAGGGGTTTAGAGGTTCAGGGTTTAGGGGTTAGGGGTTTGGGGTTTAGGGTGTTCAGGGTTTAGGGTTTAGGGGTTTAGGGTTTAGGGTCTATACTGCTGATGATATAAATCCCTAGCATTTCCTTATAAGGACCTCAAACTATGGGAATTATGGTACATTCCTTATTTTGGGTAATGCAGGATTTATATCATCAACCGTAGCTGCCGAGAGAACCTAATGTAGAAGCCAATACTCGTTGACTTCTTCCGGGGGTTCCTTATGGTTCTTTGTTATGACTACAAAAGAGCCCAAAACCCTATTCTAAGTATAAGGGCCCCTATATTATACCAACAAACATGACCACAAGTCACTGCGCATGGTCAGTTTGTGAATTTATGGGGCCGGGGCTCCTTATACCTATATCGTATATACCTAGGCCTTAAAGTACCCATATACACATATATATATATATATACACATTAGGAAACCCTAAACCCTTTGGTCCTAAAACGTTTTTGGTCCTAAACCCTGAACCTCCCCCAGCCCCAAACCCTGGACCTGAAGACCTGAACGCGAAGGCCGAAAGGCTTCAGGAAGCCCCCAACATGTCAGAGAGTACTGTTCATGATATAAATCCTGCATTACCTCAAAGACCCTAAACTAAACTATGGGAATTATGGTATGTTCCTAATTGTGGGCAATGCAGGATATATATCATCAACCGTATGAACGCTATAGACTACCCTAAGGCTCTAAGAACTCATGTTGTAAGGCTTTTTTGGGCTAATTTTGAGCGTTTGGGTTATAGGAAGTCGTAATTTGTTTGATCTATGTAGGGCTTTAACAAGGAGACTGCTTTGAGCCCGGACTTGAAGAGCGTAGTGCAGCCGACTGGCTTTGCTTTGCCTTCTTGGATGGTTGCCCCGGGAGCCGTCACTTTCTTGCAATCCAGGGCAAACTGCACCTGCCAGAAGACTCCAGGTCTTTGGGCTGGTCGTTCAGGAAACCCTAAACCCTAGACCCGAAGTCCTAAACCCTAGACCCGAAGTCCTACACCCTAAGTTTTCGGATCCGTTCTGAAGTTCCCGGAGTTAGGAGCTGGGATTTTGGGGGGGTGGGCGGGTGTTCCGCACTTGAGGAGGGGGTGTCTTCCTGGATATGAGTCTTTCGGTCGGAGCTTGGGGGGGTTTGAGAGTTTGTACGGCCCCGCCCATAGGCCCCTGAGTAGTTCCTTTTTATGGTTTGATATTTAGAATCCTATAAGGTACTCCCAAAAAGGAACTACTTAGGGGCCTATGGGTGTGATATACATCCTGCAGTACCCAAAATCAGGAATATGCCATAATTCCCATAGTTTAGGGTGCACTAAGGTAATGCAGGATTTATATCATCAACAGTAGGACTCTAAGGAAAGGTGGTTGAGGGTTTAGGGTTTAGGGCTCCATTGCAGGACAAAGACGGGACCCCATTCATGCCGCCACAAAGCCCACACCCTAAACCCTAATAATCTAGCGAGGTCCGGACTCGCGTCCTGTCGCGTATTCCTCAGGGAAGTCGCAATGAAGCCCTAAACCTTAAACCCACCCTAAACCCTAGACCCTAATGCTCTTTCCCAAACGGGTCCTAACTAGCTCTATAGGCTCCTTCAGGACTTCCTTTAAACTTAAGAGTGTAGGGTTTTGGGGTCCCCTTAACGGCTCCTAAATACCTATGTAGTACAATGTAGGGCTTCCAAATTGGAATACTTTTTATGTATGATTTAGGGAAGTGTAGTACAATGTAGGGTCTCTAAATTGGAAGTACGATTATGCATGATTTAGGGAAGTGTAGTACAATGTAAGGTCTCTAAATTGGCAGTACCATGATGTATGACTTAGGGAAGTATATCCCCCCATCACAATGCATAGGGCCCTTTGGGTTTTTGCTCTGCAATGAGCCTTCTCAGGAGCTGCGGGAGTCCTTCAATCTCGGCACAAGGACCGAAGGTGCAAAACAAATTCCATATGAAGCAGAGTATATCGGGTGTAATTATCATTGGGATTGTCATGGATTCCCACATGACATCGTCGTGGGCATCGCCACAACGCCGTCTTCCTTCTTTTTTGCCATCAACGCTGTCACAAGCCTTCTCAAAGAAACTGTCGACCTTTACATCGTGGGTTTAGGTTGGCCACCAGCACCAGCGACAGCGCCAGCGTCACCACCATCATCGTCGTCAGCCTTTTCGTCACAGAAGCATCAGCATCAGCGTCAGTTTTCCGTTACAGAAGCAATGAAACATGTTAGCCAATGCCATGGACACCAGAACAACTTCTCCTTGCCTTGTCTCCATCTGCCGCACCCGCGAAGGTGATCTCCGTGGCAGTTTTCACACTGATAGAGGCTGGGTCGATCCTTCGCCACCGAGGAAAACTAGCATTGTACAGTTTGCGTGGGTTTCGTTAAGGACTTTGCTAGCATGAGGGCCTGTACAAAGCAAGAGGGTTAATGAATCAGGGGTCAACATTGCTGGCTTGGGATTTGAGTGCTTCGAGGGTTCCTGTCTGGAAACACACCGCCGTAAAGCCGCCACAAGGTCCCACCCGAAGCTTGCTGTGGACTCACGATGATTCGAATAGAAATGGAAGCTCACCTGAGGGTTTCTGAATACAGAGAATCCCTTTGGGTACTTTGAACAAGGACCCTACTATTGAAGGATCTATGTCAGGGTTTACGGTGTAAATGTTGCACCCGCCCCTACACGATATAGAATCCAAAAAGAGTTCCCGTATCAATGAGCTGGCCGAATGCAGGGGCTCTTTTCCCAAAGGGTCCAAAGTACCTGTATAGTAGAGTGTAGGGTTTCTGTATTAGGAATTTCCATTATGATTTGGGGAAGTATCCCCATACAAGTACCTAGGACCCTTTTGGTTTTTGATTGAGATATATTGAGATCTATCCGCCATCCGCCAACACAAAGAACAATCAAGAAACCCCTAACCCCAAAAGAAACTAGGGTTTAGGGTTTAGGGTTTAGGGCTCTTACCCTAAAGCTCAAAATAGCTCAAAAGCCCCATATAGTATGGTCTTTGGGCCCAAAAACCTTAAAATATCAGTCCGTAGAGCCTGAGGGTTGAGGATTGGATTTAGGCTTTCAGTTGTGGGTTTAAGGTTCCGTTGTTTTTTTGGTTTAGGTGGGGCTATCCCAACCTGTCGCTCCTACTTTACAGGGTATATCCTACTATACTTCATTCAGGAGTCATAACATATAAATATAAATATAAATAAATAAATATATATATATATAGACAATATATATATATATATACATATATATATATATAACATAGCCTTCTGTT
Organism: Symbiodinium necroappetens; assembly: GCA_905231915.1. Lineage (NCBI taxonomy): Eukaryota > Dinophyceae > Suessiales > Symbiodiniaceae > Symbiodinium > Symbiodinium necroappetens. The sequence continues at coordinate 7,407 of CAJNJA010012145.1, read as the reverse complement.
TGGAAGGGTTTGGTGCTACTAGAGCGTGAGATAAACAGTCGGAAACCCTAAACCCCAAACGGTTGTAAACATCGCCCTGCTTCGCCGGTAGGCCCAGCCAACAGAATGCCACCTAACTCATCGCTGGTTCCTAAACACAAACTAATGGGCCCTTTCCATTGTTGAGGGTAGTATCCGGCTCTCTGGAACCTCCTGCTGCAGGCTCGAACAATTCAAGATCCAACTGTGCATCGCCGGCAATCGTGGGCCCTCCAAATCGAAGCAAACTCCCCACCCCTAGACCCTACACCCTAAACCCTAAACCCCTAAACCCCTAAACCCCTAAAACTCTAAACCCTAAACCCCTAAACCCTAAACCCCTAAACCCTAAACCCCTGACCCCTAAACCAACTCACCCACTCTGCCGATCGTCCTAACCGAAACCCACCTCTTCAAAGTTCCCAACCCAAGACCTTCTAGAGACTGCCAGGACGTTTAGGGGTTTAGGGTTTAGAGGCTTAGGGGTTTAGGGTTTAGGGTTTAGGACTTAGGGGTTTAGGGTTTAAAGGTTTAGGGTTTAGGGCTTAGGGGTTTAGGGTTTAGGGTTCAGGGTTTAGGGGCCTTAAATTCTGCCCTTATAGCCCTTAACAGTGGGTTTTCGGGTATTAAAGGGCAGTTTTTGGGTGTGTAGGTAATCCTAAACCTTACACCCCAAGACCTTCTACACCCCAACAGTCTCAACCCTTGTAGGACCCTAAAGCCCTGAAGCCAACCTCTGCAAGGACCCTTCTAGGAGAATTGCCAAAGCCCCCCAAAAAAACCAGAGCTGTCGATAGGGTTTAGGGATTAGGGGTTTAGGGTTTTGGGTTTTACTAAAACCCTAAACCCCAAACCCTAAACCTTTAAACGCCTCACAGCCCGAACACAAGCACCAAATTTCTGGGGGACCCCGCTGCTTGACCGAAGTTGGCCCCTGGAGGAGACGCTGTTTGCTTACACCAAACAGCGGGGTGCACACTATGGGGTTGGAGCGATGAATGTAAAGAAGCTGATCTCCTCGAAGCCTCCTGTATCCAGAGAACCCAATACCCCTAAGGAATATACCTTAAACCATACTATTAAGGCCCCATACTTCAAGGTATATATTCCTTAATTAAGGGGTATTGGGCTCTCTGGGTAGGGTGGTGGTGGTGGTGGTGGTGGTGGCGGCGGTGGTGGTGGTGGTGGGGGTCGTCGTGGTCGTCGCAGTTCTCCTGGTCGTCCTGGTCGTCGTGGTGCTCGTCATTGTCGTCGTGGTGCTCTACCACTTCTTGGGGGGACGGCAGGGGGTCTAGGGTCTAAAAGGTTGATTCTGGGAATTCAAGGGTTTAGGGGGTCAAGATGTATATAGGTTGCCAGGATGTCTTGTTAAGGGCTTTAGGACGAGCCTAACCCCTAAACCCTAAACCCAAGCCCCAACCCTTAACCGAAAGCTTTTCACTGCAGTAGCACTTACGGCTGAGGCTTCTCGGTGTTTTGGGTCCTTGAGTTGGCCTCCAAGGGCATGAAACGCTAGACCCAAGAGAAACCTAGGAATAAAAAAGGGTGCCCTTTTTGGTTGAAAGGACTTTACAAGGGAACCTGAACCCCAAAAAAGGGTACAAGGGCCTGCTCTGGGTCCTAGAACGTGAGCAGAAGGGGGGTTCCGAAGGCCTGAGTCAAATCGAGGTCTTAATCTTTGGTCTAAACTCTAAGATTGTGTAAAACCAGGGTTTCGGGGTTTTTGATACAGTGGTATAGCTACATAGAGACTGCACGAAAGCTTTATATTAAAGTTTGTCTCGATATGGCTCGTTACTGCAAAACCTACTCCTGCCCGTAGTAAGTAAGGATTAAATAGAGGGATCCTATTGTGAAGGCCCTTTGTGAACAGCCCGGGGAGTTTGTAAATCAGAGGCTACAATTATCAGACGTGTTATATGGGGGATGTCGAACTTTAGTGTCTGTCTCATCGCCCTCGTAAGAGTACGTAGACGCGGACGTGGCCATAATCCACAGCGTCCTCCTGCCGCCACAAGTAGTACCTCGAAGCCAGGCCATCCGACTCTTCGTTGACAAGGAGCTTGTACCTCCCGTACTCCTCCTCAGCCTCTCGTTGCAGCTTGACACCGCAATTCTGGTACCCCAGGCACTTGCTCTTGCGCCCACTGGGCGGTACTGCATGGTGGACACCGAACTTCACCGTCTAACGTCGTCCGCCGAAATCAGGTCCAGTGCATCCGATGTGTGCGGCTTTCATCTCTTCCGTCTCGTGATTGGCAACTTGCCGAAAAGCTGGTGTTGCGGTTGCTCACAGCGGGGAAGCCGGGTGGAATCTCAACAGCACACCGAGAACAACCGAATCAGTCTGCTGATGGAGTTCTCTGGCCCAAGGCTTGCTGCAGAAACCAGAAATGGCTCGAACGGACATGTCCATCTATCTACTGTACCTTGTAAGAGAAGGTTGGAGAGTCTAGCTACGGGAGTTCGCTTCTACCCTAAATCCCTTCCCTAAACCCTCAACCCTACATTCTAAGCCCCTAAACCCTAAACCTCAAATCGTAAAGATCCCTCACAGGTCCCTTATCGGTTCCTTTTAACGGAGCCTTAAAGACGAAATGAACCCTAAAAGGGTTTAAGGTTCATATGCCATATACTAAGTCATAGTATAAGGGTATAGGGCCACTACTTTTCAGGGTTATTTCGTCTTAAGGAGCCCTCAAAGAACCCTAAGCCGCAAATTCCAAGGTGCGGCGGCTTTGGGTCCTGGGTTTCTATGGCATATAGGCTGTGACATAGGGTTTAGGGTTTAGGGTTTATAGGGTTTAAGGTTTAGGGTTTTAGGACTTTAGGGTTTTAGGACTTTAGGGGTTTAGGGTATAGGCCGTGACATAGAGCGTGGCGCTTCTCCACCGTGTGGCTTCTTTCGGCGTCGGGTTTAGGGCATCGGGGTTGAGGGCTTAGCGTTTAGGGGCTTAGGAGTTTAGGGATTTAGGTGTTTAGGGTTTAGGGTTTAGGAGTTTAGGGGTTTAGGGGTTTAGGGGTTTAGGGGTTTAGTGGTCTAGGGTGTCGTCTCGTTTTGGGCTACCGGATCCTTGCGACAGCAAACAGGCCATCCAAGCAATGGATCCGTAGTTGAAAATCTGGGTTTTTTGAACCCTCGGCCCTAAACCAATCAAGTTAGAACCACCCTTCGTAGCCTAGGGTGCTTGCCTTTTCAAGGCAGCTGCCGGCAGAGCCCGATACTCTACCCACAGGCCCGTAAGTAGTTCCTTTTAGGGATTACCGTATAGGATTCAAAATATAAACCATAAAAAGGGAACTACTTAGGGGCCTATGGGTAGAACAAAGGAGCTCAAGCGGTGAATTCGAGCGGCCTTGGTAATCTGCTTAAAGATACGGTTTAGGGTTTAGGGTTTAGGGAACTGTAAAGATAATGAGGAAGGTGCAGGCCCCGACTGGACCATCTAAGTCCCTACTGTACCCCCTGAAATCCCCAAATAGAAGCAAAACTCCTTCCCGATGGGTCCTGGGTACTGCACTTCGAACATTGAAAGCCCACAGTCTCCTCTATATATATATATACACATACATACATACATACATACATACATACATACATACATACACACACATATCATTTAGGACCCTTTGGGTCAGGGAAGTTAGCACTTCATTCACCTTGCCCGAGAACGAGAATGAGAGCCAAACACTTCGGAGCTTTGGGCTTGCTTAAGACTGGGTGAAGAGCTCCCCTCCACTCTACCTAGACCCGTAAATGCAGCACCTCTATTAACAAAACTTCCTTTATGGTTAGGATCCTATAATAAGAAAATAAGGCAACGAACAACATGTACTACATTTCAGGGTCTGGGTAAGCCCTTCACCCTAGCCCCTTAACACCGAAACTTTAAACCCGAAACCCTAAACCCGAAACCCTCAGACGTAAACCCGAAACCCTCAGCCCTAAACCCTAAACCCCCAAAGCCCTACCCCTAAACCCTAAGACTCTAAGCCCTAAACTTTACTTTAAACCCCTAAACCCTAAACCCCTAAAACTCGAAACCCTAAACTCAAAACCCCTAAACCCTCAACAGTAAACCCCTAAACCCTAGACTAAAACCATTGCCTCTGAGCGTTGCATCATTTGCTTCGCCTCCGAAAAGGCCAGAAGCCTCAGGGCCGCTTAGGGCTTTAGGGTTTCAGGGTTTTGGGCCTTTTGGGTTTTAGGGTTTTGGGTCTTGGGTTTAGGGTTTAGGGTTTAGGGGCTTATTGGTTTAGGGCTTAGCGTTTAGGGGCTTAGGAGTTTAGGGATTTAGGGGTTAGGGTTTAGGCCTTAGGAGTTTAGGGGTTTAGGGTTTAGGGGTTTAGGGCTGAGGGTTTAGGGTTTGGCGGTTTAGTGGTTTAGAGTTTGGGGGCTTAGTGGTTTAGGGGTTTAGAGTTTGGGGGCTTAGTGGTTTAGGGGTTTAGAGTTTGGGACTTTAGGGGGTTTAGGGTTTCGTGGTTAGGGTTTAGGGTTTACCTGAACCCGCCACCCCCCCCCCCCGCCTAAGGTAGGTGTAGGTAAACTACTGGCCCAAGATCCATAAAGAGGCTACTACTCTACATACCTTCGGGGTCCAGGTAGGCTCATAGCTTAAAGTAGAAGGCTTACCTGAACCCCAATACAAACCTGCTGCTTTTTTTGGGTGCTGTTCCCTGTTTGATGATTTCCTCATATCTAAGTCCTTTGAAAGGTAAGCTATTTGGGGTTAGGGTATGGTGTAAGTGTAGTAAGGCTTAGGCTTAGCGAGCTCCGGATAGTCTACAATGACAATTAGTAGGCTATAGGGTTCAAAGTACCTATATACGTTCTGCATTAAGGAACTGCAACTATGATTTGGGGGAAGTATCCCCCATAACAGTACGTAGGACTCTGTGGGATGGGCTGTAGGGTTCCTTCCAATCTAAGAGTCTAATCATTTATAGGGGCCTGAGGAAGGGCTCATTTCAAGGCCTTGGGTTTAGGGTTTAGGGTTTGGGGTTTAGGGTTAAGATGCAAAAAATCAAGCCCCTTTTATGTAAACACAACCCTAATGATAATGCCTAAGAATAACAACACTTTCCCGGACATCCTCCCGAACGAATACCCGCGGTGTATATCATATTTTGAATTAGGGCGTGTAAGAGCAGGAGCAGGAGCAAACCCTAAAAACTAAACCAGAAGCAAGAGCAAGAACAGAGCAAGAGCAACACCCCCAGCAAGAGCGGGAGCAAAAGCAGGAGCAGGAAGGCTATCTGGGATTAAGGTATACCTCGGGGTTTAGGGAGTTAACGTTTTGCGGCGGTTTAGGATATAGGTATAGGGTGTAGGACTAGCCATGAAGGGTCCAACAACGCCAAGGAGCACATGGAAAAGCACGCAACTCCGGAGCGGGTTGCTGCTGTGTCGCGTCATTGTACAGTCAACAAGATTTCCTGGCATGGGGTTTACCCATAGCCCCCTAAGTAGTTCCTTTTTATGGTTTATATTTGGAACCCTATAAGGTAATCCCAAAAAGGAACTACTTAGGGGCCTATGGGTAGGTTGTGGTGGCTTGGGTTGTCAGCTCTGCCGGTCCATGTACCTCTTTATATTTTGGCCCCAGGAGTTAGCTCTCTTCTACAATCACCGGGCCAAGAAAGTTCAATCTTAGAAAAACAGACCAAGTACATAGGGCCAAAAAATTGCTGAGGTTCTCCCTTTGGCCATCTGAGCTAGTATTGAATTCTACGGACCCCTTTACGGCCCAAGGTGCATGCTACATATACTTGTCCAGTATCCTGGTGATATTAAAGGTTAACCTAAACGCTAAACCCTAAACCCTAAACCCTTAACCCTTAACTTTGGAGGAACATTGGGATTCTGAAGGGAACCTAGTACCCTCCATAGAAGGTTGAAGGCTACATACTCTACTGCTCTAAACTGATTCCCTGTTAGGGCCATATCAAAAATGATCATTCTTAATCCTTATTAGGGTCTTATTATGACAAACATGTAAAATTGTATCCAATAAGGACCCAGCAAAACCCTAAAGCCTAAACTCCAAACCCTAAACCCTAAAAACTTAAACCCTAAATCCTAAGCCTAAGCCCTCAACCCTAAGCCCTAAACACTAAGCCCTAAACATTAAGCCCTAAGCCCTAAAACCCTAAACCCCCTAACCCCTGAACCCCTAAACCCTAAGCCCTAAACCCTGAGCCCTAAACCCAAAGCCCTACAACCCGAAGCCCCTAAAGCCCACAAAGAAAGATCTGTGGAACCATGGGTCTGGGGAGAACCCAAGTCCGAATTCAACAGGTGCCTTAAGGACGAAAGGACCCTTAGGCCTTAAGGGTTTAAGGGTTTAGGGTTTGAGGCTTAGGGTTTAGGGTTTTAGGGTTTAGGACTTTAGGGTTCGAGTTGTAGGGTTTGGAGTTTAGGGCTAAGGGTTCTGACATACTGGGTTGTAGAGCAGGTGTATAAGGATCCCAGGGTAAAGGGCCCATACTAGGATTTCATGATTTCAACCTTACCTTAAGGACGAAAGGACCCTTAAAAGTAGGTGCCCTATACCCTGGGAGTTCAGGATTCCTATAAGGGATCTTCAGGGTTCTATAACCCGATTAAGGACGAAAGGACCCCTTAAAAGTAGGGGCCTTATATACCCTGATACTATGAATTACTATATGGCTATATGAACCTTAAACCCTTTTAGGGTTCATTTCGTCCTTAAGGTAGGAACGAAGCTTGGGCACTTGATGAGACCCTTACAAGCTAGGGGTTAGGGTTTATTGATAGGGTTCAAGTTTTAGGCTTTAAGTTTTAGGGTTTAGTTTCGGGTTTAAGTTTTGGGTTTTAGGGTGTAGGTTTTGGGGTCTAGGGTTTAAGTGCGATGGTTTAGGGTGTAGGTTTTAGGGTTTAGGGTCTAGGGTGTAGGTTTTAGG
>CAJNJA010012143.1:0-13285 GCA_905231915.1 Symbiodinium necroappetens | reverse complement strand
CGGGGCGCTGCCACAGGCTTCCGCAGGAAGTGCTGCAGGTGACGAATTCCGGGCTTTCGTGCGGATGCCTACTCCAAGCCAGGGTCGCCAGGGTCCAGACCACAAAGGTGCTTTCAAGGCTGATGGGTGCAAATTGTAGGGTCTACCTGGCAACAAATACGACATGAAGCAGCATCCTCGTTACACTACATGTCAAACCGGGCTTGAATGCAGGTGTCGAAGCAGTTCAGTCTGGGGCAAATTCGCTGTATAGGAGGGATCACTTGCAAGGGCTGCCGGTGCTTTACTCCGTAGTGGAGCGAAACCCGAAACCTTAAGCCCTAAACCGTAAAAATCCTGAATCTTTTTCCCCAGAGCGTGAGCCCTACACCTTAAAGCCTAAACCCTGCACTGCACCCTATAACCTCAAACCCTAAACCTCAAACCCTAAACCCTAAACCTCAAACCCTACAGCCCTAGCTCTGCTTGCTCCTCCCCATCAAGTGACGCGCCCAGTTGTTTCTCTGTGAGGCTCAGCCCCCAGTTCCCGAAGCATCGGAAAGCCAAGCCCCCAAGAAATCCTAAAAAAAGAGGGCCTTCATAATTGGAATCGGGTTTGGGGGGGTCCTTATTTAGAGTATAATTGTAGTAAGGGGCCCCCAACATATTTAAAGGTAATTGTTAAGGCTCGGGGAAGCCCTGCATAGAGTCCTAGAGTTCCCGCATTTCGGGTTCCTATAAAAGACTCCTCGGATGATTTGGATCCCCTAAACCCTAATTCCTCGGATGATTTGGGAATTTGGGCTTGGAGTGGATCCTGGCCATCGGATTCAGGCCACACCGCTGCACCAGCATGACGCCGTCAACGCCTCAGCTTTTGCAGTAGACCCATGACGATTTTCGGGTGTAGGCTGCAGGGTTTATACCATGCAGGGCCTTAGTACTTCCTGTATCAGGAACTGCTACCTATAGCACCCGCAGACCCAAAACACAAACCATAGTCTTTTATCGCCCCGTAGCTGTATGGTACTATGGCTTTCAAATTGCAAAGGATTCCACAAAGGAACACCCAGAGGGAGGACTCACTCAGCATGAGTCCGTGACCGTGTATCCCAGAGCCTGTCCTGCACCAAAGCCCTATTGCAAGTATTAAGGTCTGCAAGCCCATGATCGGGTGATTGAGTTCGCGCGCCTACGACAGCCACTGCCACAAAGCCTCAAAAAAGAGGATATAAGGGATCTACGAAGGTAGTTCTCTGGAACAGGATGGGTCCCCAATATACTACGGCACCCTTACGAAAAGGGACCCTTATTTAGAGAGCATTGCTCATGAGGCTCTTATAAGGGTTCTTAGAACAGGTCGAGACGGGGGTCTTTAAGTGTTCTATCAGGGTTGGGGGTTCGGGCGTGGGTGGGTTAGGGGTTTAGAGTTTAGAGTTTAGCGTTTACGATACATGCATACTCCACACTTGCGGTTTGGAGCGGGTATTTAAGTATAGTTAGATAAAGGCTATAGGGGGATCGATGGGGATACTAGTACGCTCCTTATTATGGTAACTTAAATATTGAATCCCTTCAGGGTTTTGGAGAAAAATAGTTGGCATAGTGGTCAACGGAGGGATGTAGAGGCCTGGAGCGATTCGTGATCACAGATCAACAACAAGCCACTGAATAGGGTGTTTAGGGTTTAGGGTTTAGGGCTGCAAAACTCTTGCCGGCATCCCAACCCCTAAACCCTAAACCCTAAACACATACGTAAAGCATCTGCCGATACCTGAAACAAACACCCCCAGCGACCCCTAGAGCCTAATTAAACCTAAACCGGTCAACGCACAAGTGTGTCCCTCCTCTTAGCCCCTTTCAGCCCTGTCACAAAACGCCCACAAGCTGACGACTCTTCCCAAAGAGCCGAAAACCCCTTATCCAAGGCACACGGATTCAAGCCGGGGCTTTCTATCTTGCTTCAAGGTATATTCCGTACCTAAGGGGTGTTAGCCCTGAAGCGCCGATACCCTGAACCGTAGATTACTTTTGCTATCCTTGCCTCTGAACCCAAACCTTAAGCCAACATGGAGACCCAAGCAGTGTCCATTGGGTGAAGGGTTTATCAAGGCTTCATGGATGTGCGATAGGGGCTCTAAATAAGAAGAAAATGGTTTCGGGGTATATTGGATGAACATGTCGAGGAGCTGTGAGCGAATACTTTGTTACTGGTAACCAAGTAGCTTCAGGTCCATACTCCTCAGCTGGGATCTATCCTATTCAGGACATCTCAAAACAAATCCTTGCCCAGCTCGTGGCCAGAGATGTAAGTGGGCGCCCCAGGGGTGACAACTTGACGCAGCACTCGCCTCGACGTTCGGGTTTTGCTGGAGTGGGGCCTGCGAGAAAACAGCTAACTACTCTTAATGTTTAGGGTTTGGGGTATAGGTTCAATTTCGGGAAAACTACTGCAGAGACAAGCCGGCCACTAGTTAATGGACCCCATTCCATTATGACATCAACACGGGCTATAGTGACATCGTGCATTACGGGCCTTACGAGTGTTTTTCATCAATCTACGTGAGAGTTCGCGCTTAGGCTTTAGGGTTTACAGGGGCTTAGGGTTTAGGGGTTTAGGGTCTTTCGGGATTTGGAAGTTCAAGTTCAGGCTGCAGAATCTGGCAGCTTTACAGTTTGGCGCATATGTATATATTTATATGGTTTCAGGTTTGAGAGAGTGATTTGTGGCTTTCATAGGTAATTAGTTGGCAGACGCTGGAAGCAACCCTCACTTCAGACTTTCGAGAACCTTGCGGCAAGACCAGGGCCCGACATTTTCAAAGCCTGATCATGAAGCCTAACCTAAACCCGATAACAAGCCCAAGCCTAAAGTCTATAAACCTTAACCGCGATCAAACCCAAACACTTAAACCCCTAAGCCCTTATGAACCCTCAATCCCGAAATCCAGCCTCAAACAGCACCAGCCCCAAACAGCACCAAAGCCCCCGGCGTCGTCTTATCTTCCTGCGTCTTAACGAAGACCGGCGGAGAGGTCCTCAGAGTCAGTTGGGAGTTCAGGGCTTATGATATAAGGCTTACGGGTTTCGGGTTTAAGCGTTCAGGGAAGAGACTGCAACAATCCATGAAGTTACTCGACCTGTTTCCTCGGGACTGTAAAGGTTGACCTTTGGGATTATACAGGGGTTATGGCAGCCGAAACAGGTTAAAGGTTACTTTCCCCACCAGGGTCCAAGTAGACCATAGTCTTTATCAACGGTTTCCTACAACACGACTATCCTAAACTTCAAAATACTAATCAATTGTTGGCGCCGTTGGGTTTTTACATAACGTAAGGCCTGAGTAAATACCAATGCCATTCTCTATTTCAGGTTCCTTGCTAGAAGTAGTAATGAATATACCACCAGAACCTTCCAATTATTTGGGCCCTGCACGTACTAATGGTAGCCCTTATGGACACCTTTACAGGGACCTTTTTCGAGTCAAGCAGGCACCTATGTGAGGGGCTGGTCCCGATCGAGACCTTGTGTTTCTTCCTCAGCATCCCAGGCTTCCGATTGCAGGGTTCGTTTGAGCGGCGCGTGGGCGTGTGTGTCTGTGGGTGTTCTGTGGCAAGCTCGACTAACAAAACAGGGACATAAAAGAGTTACTACAAGGCTTCCATAAGGGTGCTAAAAGCCTCACAGGGTTTCAACTATTAGACCAGGCCTTGGGCGTGCAAGTATTATACCGCAGCAGATATAACAAGGAAGCGTAACGAATAGTATCGTCATTATCCAAGCCATATTAGTACTCAATCCTTCTTTTGTCGTCATCATCATACCACAACAATAACACACAAAGCTGCTTTCATCCTCCGCACCAGCGTCGCAACGCCTTGTGAATTTCACTCTCGTCCTTATACCATCTTCATCGTCGTCATCATCACAGCTATGACCGTCATCACCATCGTTGCAACGCCGCAGACAAGCATTGCACCCAAACCCTACAGCAAAACGGTGCATGAAGCCTAAATCCCAATAACCCTTTGTTTCCTGCACCGTCTGTTTCTGCAGCCGAGGCGCAGCCCAGGTAGTCCAAAGTCTGCTGCAGATTGGCTTTGTTGACGGGGAAGCCCGCGCGAGCTTTCCTGCCAGCCCGGCCCTAAGGGGAGAGAATTACATCGGAGGGCAAAACTCCCTGGTAGGGAGCTTGTCCAGGAAAAGATGTGCTCTGGGCATATTCTTTTTGCTCCTCGCCATCAGAAAGTGCCAGATGTAATCATCTACAGTTCTTGTTCAATGAGCGCGAGGCTCAGCGGCGGCCTCCCTTCTCGGTCACAAAGACCTCATCGTGAAAGTCTGGACACCGAGATCCCGAAACGGGGCCCTTCTGAGCTGGGATGCCGGGTGACTCTCCGTAAGGGTTTAGGGCTTCGTCTTTATAGGGTTTACGGCTTCAGGGTTTAAAGTTATAAGAGCGCACAAACAAACACACACACACACACCCCACGACTGCACCTCAGCATTCCCCAATTTCGGTCTCGTTGCAAACCCCGGCTGCGGGTTGGCTGCAACCATCGTTTCGAGGCTTTGATCAGAACGAAGTTTTCTGCTGCTTCAGATGGCGTGTTGCTCTCAAGAACCGAACCCCCGCAACAGCTCAGGCGCCTGGCAGCCGACGCTGACGCTTCCTCCGCCTTCTTGGCCTCGGCCCTCTGGCGCCGCTCCGCCAGGTACGCCAGGGCGAAGGTGACCAGCATGACGATGCAAATTCCCTGATCTTCGGTTCAACTGCCATGCTACCCGCATAAAAGTGCGAGGAAGGAAGGAAGGCCCTGCTACCCGCATAAAGTGCGAGGGAGGAAGGGAGGGAGGGAGGGAAGGGAGGGGAAATTAGGAAGAAGGACGGTTTGGGACCCCAGGGCCACAGCAGCCGGGTGTCTCCAGCAATAGAGCAAATCAGGAACACCAGGACGCGCTGCGTCAAAGTGGACTTCGCCCAGTGCAGGTCGTTGGCCTCCGCTTCACAGCTGAAAGCCGCAGCACCCCTAACCTAACCCCCAGCTCAAAAGCTCTCCCACTGAATGCGAGCCAGTCACGATGAGGCAGGTAGTCAGGCCTGTTATGGTCAGGCTCACAATCAAAAGGCCGATCTCTGCACGGTTCCAGTCATCTGCCTCACCTGCACAAACAGGACACGACTAGAGCACAGCCCTTGAAAGGACCCAATTGAAGACTTGAACTGCTGCATCCACGAACATGCACTTTATTGGGCCAGGCCGCCTGATATGGCCAGAAGTATAAATGCGCCACCAGGGACGCGATGAGAACCAGAGTCACGGCTTCCATCTGAAGTGCCTTCAGAGCTCCCCGCTGCGTCCCAGAGACGGCACAACTCTCTCCCTCCATGGAATCCCAGTTCGACATGGGAAGGTATCTATGTGTATAGTTGCTTACTTTGAATGCATATACACACATATGTGTATACATACACGCGTACATACATACATCCATACATCCATCCATCCATCCATCCATCTATCCATCCATCCATCCATACGTATACGTACATACGTACGTACGTACGTTCATACATACATAAACATAAATGAATATAAATATATGTAAATGTAAATATAAATGAAAATAGGAATATGAATATAATATAAATATATAGATACAAATATTACATACATAGATATTGTTGACTCATATGTATATGTAGGTAGGTAGGTAGGTAGGTAGGTAGGTAGGTAGGTAGGTCGGTCGGTCGGTCGGTAGGTAGGTAGGTAGGCAGGTAGGTAGGTAGGTAGGTAGGTAGGTAGGTAGGCGGGCAGGCAGGCAGGCAGGCAGGCAGGCAGGCAGACAGGCAGACAGGCAGGGTGTAGGTAGGTGGGTGGGTAGGTAGGTAGGTAGGTAGGCAGGCAGGTAGGTAGGTTTAGGTAGGCACGTAGGTAGGTAGGTGGGTAGGTAGGTTTAGGTAGGTAGGTAGGTAGGTAGGAAGGTAGGTCGGTAGGTGGGTAGGTAGGCAGGCAGGTAGGCAGGTAGGCAGGAGGCTCGGCAGCCAGCCAGCCAGCCAGGTAGGCAGGCGGCCAGGTAGGCAGCCAGCCAGCCAGCCAGGTATGTATTGGTATGTATGCCTGTAGCTTGGTGTTTCGCTAGGTACGTAAGTATTCCAATCTTTTTCGGGGTGCCCTGGCTGCTGTGCCGACGAGGCCACGGGCGACAAAGTGACAGGCAGGACGGTGGCGATCAGCGAAAGGACCACCTGGCAGGAACTTTTCTATCGTTCTTCGGGTTTAGGGTTAGGTTTTGGCTTGATGGTTTTGGGTTTAATTTATGGGAGCCCTAGAAGCACAGGAATCGCTCCTTTCAGGTTGCTGGGTGATTATAGAATTTGTTCGTTTTCGCTTCTTGTGGCTCGACACCGTGCGCATCCGTGCGCACCATGAATGTCCTACCATGACCTTGACCCACAGAAAATCTGCATGTGCACTTGAGCCGACCAGGAGCCCTCCAGACTATGTGAAACCAATGATACGGATGCTGCACAAATGGTCACATTTGCGGCGAGCATTGCGGCGGGTCTGTATACCCCTCCCTCGGCCCCCCAATGCAGGCCTTACGCATCAGCCGCTCCACCTGGCGGTCATGGCAGCTTACTTGCGGGCACTTCACCGATTGTTTCGCCCCGAGACGAAAACGAAGTGCCAAAGAGAAGAACAAACACATTCGAGCTGCAAAGTACCCTAAAGCCCCAAACCCAAACCCAAAACCCCGAAGCCCCAAACCCTCATACAGTCCTAATAAAAACCTTATGGTAACCGGTAACCCTTTAACCTTTGAAGGAAGCGCTCTTCAGGCTACGACTATAGGGTCGATCCGACAAGACAAGGCTGGCCTCCCAAATGGCACACTCAGGTCGGTATGCCTGGCAGAGCTCTGGGGTTTAGGGTTCAGGCTTTTAATGTAGGGGTTTTAGGGCTGCAGGCTTTTCGGATGTTAAGGTTTACGACTCCGGTCAACCTGCCTGAATCAAATAGGCCACGTGCGGTCGTGTCTCCTTCGGCGATCGGGTTCTGACCTGTTGCGGCTTCGGGTCTATAGGGCTTACTGGCTCAGGGTTTACAGGGCTTATCAGGCAGCTGAACAGCGAATGTGTGTCTCTGGCGACCGTCGTCGACCAAGGCACAGTGTAGATCCAGCTGCACACGCTCAGCGCGGAGAAGCCCACGATGGCACCCAGCACTGCTGCGATCCGCAGCGGAACGTAGGAACTCATCTGCGGGTCGGGGGGAAGGAAATCCAGATGCAGCGCCTGAAGTACGTCGAGCTCTTACCTCAACCGGAACCCCAAACTAATAAACCCTAAACTCCAAAGCCTTATATACCATAAACCTCAAAACGACTACCCCAGCGCGAAGGCCAGGGCCTCGTTTTCTGATTCAGGCCGCAGCCGGAAAGCCACGAGGTACCTAGGCCATGCGACGTTATACATAGAACCCTATAAACCCGAAACACCTATTACTATAGAAATTCTCTATGGCCCAGATCCATATAAAACAAAGTCCTAAAACACGGCTTCGCCAACCTTAATTAAAACTTTGCGACTTTGCAAGGACCGCCAAGGCACTTTCCGAATCCGGCGATGAAGGCTGGCAGGAACACGTTGCTTCCAACCACGGCCGCAAGCCAGCCGCCCTTCAACACGGCGAGACCTGCCTCGGGTCAGTGGAAGGTGCACTGAAATTCGGAGCACCTTCGGTTGACCCTGGTCTGATTGAAAGCTTTAAGCCATCCACTCAATGCGGCTCAGGGTGCCACAAGCAGCGCTGGCCAGAGGGACATTAGCATGTGGACGTGGTGGATGCCGCTGTCCATGTTAAGCAGCTGAAGCAGGCACTGGCCTGACATGCTGCTGCTGCCGCCGCCATCACTGGAGCCTTGCCCCTGGGCGACGGATGCCGGCACAGCCAACAGGTGGAGGGCAACCTGCGACGGCGAGCTATGAGAGGCTAAGATAACTTGAGAACAAAGGCAGGGACGTAAGGGTGCCAGCACGAGAAGGCGGCTCCGGGGTCCTTTGCTGCATTGTCGAGATCTTTCTTGAAAGTGCCCGTCTGCATGGCGCCGGACCTCGGGAGCCCAACAAAGCTCAGCACGAAGCTTCTGCAGAGCCCGAAGCAGACCTCCTTAAACTTCGTACTTTCTGTTGGTTCTCATTCTGTAAAAATACCCCGGTATAGATTTGATAGGGACCTTAGTCCAAACTAGGCATATAGGTAGTTGTACAGGTACTCAGGCACCGTTTTTTGTTCCGAGCCACATGGTCACACCGGCTACAGCGGCGAAGGACATGGCCTGATTCAGCAGCGTGGCACTGGCGGCCCTTTTGCCCCCGCTGCCCTCCACCTCATGATGGCAGGGACCCGAGCACACACCCGCACCGGCAGCAAATGCTGCTCAGGCTTTCCCTTACACCCTGGGGCAACGGCACTGACAACGGCCGAAACGAAGAGGGCCAGGTTCTTCAAGAGAAAGAAGCTGACGTACCACACCACCTTGAAAACCGCACTGCCCACTTTGTGTCTGTTCCCTCTGTTTGCTCCCGGCCTGCTTTGGTGAGGTTGTCCAGTTGGCGCAGGGGATGCACTGCAGAACATCTGCATCTGCACGCGCGTGGCCTTCAGTGCAGCTCGTGCACCTCGACGCGGTTTCAAGGAGTGTCGCCCTCGATGCCTTCGCTTCCCTTATACATGCTTCTCTCTTTCTTTCTTCCCTCTTGCGGTCTTTCCATTCTCTCCCTTCTCCCCTCCCTCCTCCACCTCAACCTCGTTATGCAAACCCTTTTTCCCTCCCTCCCGTTTCCTCTCCATCCCTCCCTGACTGATGAAATCCTGCTCCGACGGCGCTGTGCTACTGGCGGGCCAAGATGAATGACAACTCCACCTCTGAACTGGGTCCCTGTAAAAAGGTTCGATTGAAGTTACGAGCACCCTACTAAGGAAGCCACACAGTTCACAATAGATCCCTATTTTGGTAGCATGGCGGATTTCAAATTGACGAGACAGCGACTGTCGAGTCTAACCCTGCAGGCTTCAGGGACCGTTCTCTTTTTTTTTCTCTCTCTCTCTCTCTCTCTCTCTCGCTGTGACTTCTGCGGGCGCAAATTTGCACCAAGCGTCCCGGGGCCACGATAACCCTCTTCACACATGGGCTCCAGCTCCTGCCAGCACACACCATGACACTTGCTCCCCTCATAGTCCCCGATGTCTGCAATGATCGCAGAATGTTCTCGCGATGGCTACGGTGCATCCAAAGCATCGCCAATCAAAGCTAGTCCCACGTCTCCAGCCTTGGAGTTGATCTCAGAATCCCCAAAGGCCCTCCAACCGCCTGAGAGGCATTCACCTCCAACCCCGGGCCCCGTCCTCCGCGCGCGCCCCGGGGACGCTGCTGGCATTGAAGTGTCCGCCGCGGCAGGCCTCAGCTAATCACGGCGTATACTCAAGGCTCACTACGTCGCAGGCGGAGCCAACCTCTGCGCGGGTCATCTGACATACAACTTCAATTTTCAAGTGCAAGGGGCCATCTCATTGGGGCACCGATACCAGGCAGAGAAATCGGCGGCCACGTCACGATCGAACTCCACCTCTGCGAGAGCTGGGGGGCATCGAACAGCGGTTATAGAGTTGAGCTGAAGGATCTGAGCTATAGCCCAAGGCCCGGACCATGTAGCCGGGCGGCACACGCAGCTCCGTGGATGTGCAGCCAATGGTGACGTTCCCCATGTTGGGGCACGGAGTGCAGCGGGCATCTTCCTGCACAACACAGCGAGCTAAGAGACATCCCGCGGCATAGACATGCGGCAGTGAGAAGCCAAAAGGGACAAGCTTTGGAAGCTCCAGCGGCACACCGTTTTTATCTTCTACTTGTTATATTATATATACACACACACACTCTCTCTCTCTCCATATATATGTATATGTATATATATATATATTTATACAGATTTGTGAAAAAGCGGATGCCACACTAACCTTGCGAAGTCGAAGCCCAGGCTTTCGCGATCTTCCATGCAGCCGTCCCCATGCTCGGCTCGTTGATGACTACACCATATATATATATATATATTTATTTATAATATACTATATTATATTATATTATATTATATTATATTATATATTTATATGTTATAAAGCCAAATTGGTGGCTTCTGACCCTTGGGTGAAACTAACTGACCCTTGGGCTTTGTTCCATTGTGGATGTATGTATGTCTGCATGTATGCATGCATGTATGTGTGTGCGTGTGTATGTATGTATGCATGTATGTGTGTATGTGTGTATGTGTGCATGTATGCTTATGCTTGCATGTATGTATGGCAGCGTCATGGCCAATGAATGTCTATGGAAGAAACAGCAGCAAAGACAGGGTCCTAATACAGTGATCCCACCATAGGGACATATTTGTTGGTGGATAGGGACTTGTTTTATTGGTGTTTCGTAACTTTGGGATTGATACCTCATCCAAGGCCCGGTAACAGAAGACCCCGCGGCCCAATTCCGCACACCTCTGAGGTCGTGACGCTTGTGGGACCAGCAGCTTACACTCCGACGATGCACTTTGGTTTAGTTGTGTAAGACTGAAAAAGTCTCTAACCTTACCCTAAGCCCTAAGCCCCAATGCTAGAGCCCATTATTTCATCGGCTGTCGAAAGCTAAGTTTCCGGATGCTTGCAACCATCTAATGGCAATCACACAATGTTATATCTATCTTTTTAATCTATAAACATAATAATATTCTAAAACCGAGAAGCTGGGTGAAGTAGTCTCTTTCGGAATCGTCCCTCTTATCTTCGTCTGGTCTTCCACACATACATACATACACACATACATACATACACACGTACACACATGCATGCATCCATGCATGCATGTATACATACATGCATACATGCATACATCCACACATGGAACAAAGCCCAAGGGTCAGTTAAGGGTCAGTTAGTTTCACCCAAGGGTCAGAAGCCACCAATTTGACTTTATATTATATTATATTATATTATGTTATACTATATTATATTGTACTATATTTATCTTATATGTACACCTCTTGTAGGCGTGATTGTTATCATACAGCCCAATATTGGGTTCATAGGGACATCAAAAAATGAAGTAGGTTCTGACAGGGTCTTCCGGCTTCGAGCTCCGGGTTTGCAGTGATCTCACAGTAGATGAACTCGGAGACGTTTGATTCTCATTTCTCATAGGTTTCAGAGTTTCAAGTCGTGCTGCTTCACCGTGCTGCCGGGACAAACCGCACAAAGCGCAAGCGCCTCTCACGACAGCACTCTGTAATTAATTTACGGTACCCGACTAGCTCCCCAAACACAACCGAGCCTTATCGACCGCAACGAGGCGGATCTGTCTCGCTGGGCATTCTCGGCACGACGTGCTATCGTCGTCTGCCAGGGATTGGCGGCTCTCTCCTCGCTGACACAGGAGCCGTGCCAGCTGCATCTGCGCGACAGCCAGGGTGCAGCCGGGTACTTCGCTGCAGTCCACTCTGTCAAGCGTCACGACCGCTTCATCTCCAGCCGCAATAACGTTTGGAGACGCTGGCACGAGACTTGATCCGCTGTGAAGCATCAGGCTTGCGATGTTTGCCTCGCCAGACTCCAGGTGCAGGCACGCTGAAGTCGGAGCATGGCAATGGGTGCAGCTGATCTGCTGCGACACGAGCTTTCCTTGGGCATAGATGGCACCACCTGTGCCTTTTGCTTTGCAGCCCCTCAAAGACAGCGGGGCAGCGAGCTCGGCCCCGTCTCTCACGTAGACACAGCCGCCGTGGCTCGCGGCAGAGCAGTTGAACACCTGCAGCCGCCTTGCCTCTCCGCACCATGTCATGCGCACAAACGGTAGGTTCAACCATCCCTACAAGTTAGGAGGCGGAGAGAAACATGGCAAAGGGAAGCTTCCAGCATCAAAAGCTTTGAATTCCTGCCTTATTGTGGATCCACGTCGTCAGGATGCCTCCGCCTCTGTCAGCCTGGGAGTCCCCGATGGTCAGCGTGGCCATCTCCTCTATCGTAATGTTGCCACGCGAGCAAATGCCACCTGGCCGTGGAAACCCTCCCACTAAACGAATCGGCAGCATGCCAGCGGCTCAAAAGGCCTCAAGACTCCTAGAAACCCGGGCCCGGTGCCTCCTCCGCGACTGGCTTTGCAGCCCGCCAGGCTCACCGCGCCGCCGGACTGCGTGAAATCGCTCCAAGTGTGAATGCAGCCTCCAGGGCAGGGCAGGTGTGGATTCGCCGACTAGGCCGAGGAAGCAGCAGCCTTCCCGACAGTCATTCACTGAAAGCTCGACATGTTTGCAGTAGCAGCTTGACCACTTTGTCTTCGTCTCACGATACCACGGCCAAATATTTCCAGTGAATGCAGCACGGGGGAGGCTTCAGCCTGTGATACAACCGCTAGCCACGAGTCTAAAACGTCCAAAGGATGAACTTCAATCAGCTCACGAAACAACAAGCGGCGGCAGGATCAGGCTGCGACAAAGCTCTTGCAACAAGCCACTGAAGTACCCAACATACAAGAAGGCAGGTTCAAAGTTTTCTCGAGTTGGGGATCGAACTGTTGCAGGTCTGAGAGTAATACTTATACAAGCAATCCTGCCAGTTTCCTTAATTTCTGGGCGGGTCGTTTCTCGGGAGCTCCCGACAGGGCTCTTCACAGCAAGAGCTTGCAAATGGCATCTGTTGCTCCAACTACTGGGCTACGTGTTGCCCCGAAAGCTCTCAGCTTGTATCAAGTTTAATTAAAGTTTAATTCGAAGAACCCTCCGCCGGAAAGTTACTTCAGACTTCAGGCTTCCAGAGCCAACAGTCAACCTGTGGACGTGGCTGCTGGCCGCTGGAAACGAATCTGAATGTTGAATTTCACGGACAAGCATGTGGAAGAGGGTGGCACTGCTCGTGGGAAAGACTGCCCATCAGCAGCGGAGCGACGCACAGATGCATCATACATGTAATGTGTTTCCGCCTTGACGACTGAACACCTAAACATTGCTTACTTGCCACGCTGCAGCACAGGCTGCATCTGCCTGCAAACCTCTCACGCCTTGAACGCGAAGACCCCTCCGCCCCAAAACTGCTGAGCCCATGACGCTCTGCGTGCCACTTCTTTGGGGGGATCCCTCGTCCCCTGTTCTAGGACCAAGAACGCGACCCACTCCCCCGCTGCCTCCATCCCCACGCTTAGCCTTCGACTCCTTGATGCTCACGCCACCACCGGAGACGTGCATGTTCGCGACATCGATGGC
>CAJNJA010012142.1:0-39151 GCA_905231915.1 Symbiodinium necroappetens | reverse complement strand
TCACCATCGCCGTCATCACCATCATCATTAAGACCATCATCACGATCATCACCCTTATCGTTACCATCATCATCATCATCCTCGGCAGCAGCACCAGCAACATCATCAGCAGCAACATCATCATGATCAACATCACCATCACCATCATCATCGTCATCTTATTCTTCCGATGCTCGTCATTGCTGCCATCCTGTGTGCAACCCTGCCGCGACCACCACCATCATCCTCTCCGCCATCATCATCATCATTATTATTATTATTATCATCCTTATCATCATCATCATCATCGTCGTCATCATCATCATGCCGTGCCAGGGGTGTCACACGTGTCGCACTTTTAGATGGTACTGGGGACTCGCTCCTGTCCTCTCTATTGTTGCAGGATTGTGTTCTTTTTCGAGGAATCTCCATCGTACCTCATCGAACATCCATGCTTAGGCGCCTTTGCGTACCCCTGATCTTTATTCTCTCAGGCTTACATTACAAGCCTTCAGCAAGTCCTTGCCTCAGGCGTCTTCCCACAAAGCTCGCTCCGTGTCCATCCAAGATTTGGCGCCAGCTGCTTTAGAGATCCCAGTTGAAGCAATAGCCGCTTGCATGATGGGAGGTTTGGGTGTAGAAGGCCAACTGCAAGGACCGTCAGGGGTGCGGTTCAAGGCTTCACCTCTGGGGGCTTTGGAGTGAACCTTGATATGGGATTGAACCACGAACCCCGATTTCTACTAGCATGGTTTGAGACGAAAGCAGACTTCAGATGTGGTGGCCGGAGGAGAAGTGATTTCACCTTTGGAAAGTGTGCGTCAACCTCGACGTAGAGCCGTTTAGGGTTCAGGGCTTCTGAACCCTAGATCCTAAAGCCCTCGACGTCAAACCGTTTTCTCAAGGCTACACAGGTATTGTCATTATATTTATATATATATACACAGATAGATAGATAGATAGATAGATATATAGAATCAGTTGCTACGAAGTACTGCTGAACAGCTCCGATGCTGCAAGCTCCCACCCTTCCAAAGCAACAGCCACAAAATCCCGACTTTGTCATGAACCTTGCCCCCCAATCACGGAGAAGGGTTCAGGGTTTAGGGTTTAGACTCCTTGCCTAAACCCTAAGCCGTGGGAGTGGGGAAGGGGCCTTGTACGGTTCAAGGTCTCGTAGCGTTGCGGGGGGCAGGGTGCGCAGGGTTTAGCGGCCTTTGTACGGCGCTTCGGGTCGGGGTTGTCGGGGGCAAGGCAAAAGCCCAGACCTTTAAGGCATATCCCTTAATTCAGGGATATGCCTTAAATCGTATTAAGGATCCTGTTACAATTAAAAAGATATTCCGTAATTCAGAGGGATATTCGAAGGTCTGGGAGGCTCCGCAGGTCGTCCGTGGCAGGCGGAGTGATATCCCTGAAGTGGTTACTAAGCTCTTGGAGTTGTGACCCCATGCTTCCGGCTGGGGCCCTAACTATTTGGTCGTGGGAAGCAGAGGGAATAGGGTTTGGTTTAGAAAACTGCGCAAATTGACCAACTTGTTCTCCTCTTGCCTCAAGACCCCATGCCCAGGCACAATGAAGTTTCAAATCCCCTGAACCCAAGAGTCGTGAAACCCAAGCACGATACGAAACCTGGAAAAGACAATCCTGGTCTTGATGCACTCTGTGTATCGCAAATGCTTCGATGCACTGCACCACAACAACGGTAAACATGATCATGGAACTAAGTAGCTTTTGCTATATCAGTACACCTAGCCTATTGCTGTGGTCATTGCTAATTGATGCTTTTCAACTGTGATTGCGATCGTTGCTTTTGTGCCTGGACTCAATCAGTAAACACACAAATTGAGAGTTATTGGTATGGTCCACGGTAAGGTTATCGTTCTTACTTCTACAGTCCCCAGGCAAACCCAGGTGTACTGGCGATGCACTCCCTGGATTTATTTCGCTGTATAGTTTCGACAACTTGCTGCGGTCAATCTTTGTGAACCTGAGGGCATCGTTATCAGTCGGATCACTCGCTCTCTCTCTCTCTCTCTCTCTCTCTCGCCTGGCCGTCCTGTCAAGCGGTCATCCATGGCCTGCCTCGAGCAGATGGGTACTTCTCTAAATTAGGGTCGATTTTTAGGTCCCCAAGATACTCGGCACCCTTATATAAAGGCACCTAAAAGGGACCTTAATTTAGAGAAGTACCTAATTTTATAGGACCCTTTACAGTACCCTTATGGCAACCTTAAAGATAACCTTATAGATCCCTTGAAGGAGCCGTCGAAGGGACCTTAATCTGAAGAATCCTCGATCCTCAAACCCAAGCGTTGACCCCTCAGCTCCCGAACCTCTGAGGTGTGGATCCGGAGCCAGGCTGTCAATACCCGTTTTGAACTCCTATAAAGCCGAACTCCTGAGCCCTGAAGAGTCTACCTGTTTTAGGGCTCCTTTCTTTCTGGTTTCCTTACATACGTCCTTCAAGGGGGGTAGGTTCTTTCTCTTAGGGCCCAGGTACCTCCTACACTCCTCAGACCCGAGCCCAACATCCGAGTCGCTCATTAGGCGAAGTAATGTTTAGGGTTTAGGGTTTAGGGTTTAGCGCATCCTTGGCAGTATCCGTTGTAAGCATAAGTATCCCTTACGGAATCCTTGATCGCACCCCCTAGAGTCCCTAAAGGCCCTAAGGCCCTAAGGTATCCGGTAAAGTAACCCATGTATAGTCATCCTTACCACCCTCTTACGCCTGCTTGAATTCCAAGCCCATTCAGGCCCTAAACCCTAAACCTTAAACCCTAAAACCCACCTGCAATGCGGGCTTGTCCTAGCAAGGTGGGAGGCAAAAAAAACCCTAAAACCCTAAACCCTAAAACCCTAGACCCTAAAACCCTAAACCCGAAACCGCTTGAACGCTAAAGTGAGCCCTGAACCCCTGAATCCTCAGACCGGGCCATCTCAGGCCGGAATGCCAGCACTGACGACTCTGATCGTGCAAGCCGTTTCCAATGAGGCTCCCATCCGAGGGGTTTCCTGGAAGGCTTCCTTTAGAGGGGGGCGGGGATTTTCATGTCGGAAGCCCGGAAAAGTTGGAAACCCGAAGAGTGCTGGGATTCCCGATGCATTATACTTTTTAGGATTGAGGCTAATTGGGTTTCCAACTTTTCGGCTTCTGCTGTAGAGGTTCCTTTGAGGATTCCTTTGAAGGTTCCTTTACGGATCCTCTCTCATGGTTCTTCATACGTGCAAAGGCTCGAGGTCTTGTTCAGAGTTCAGGGTTTCGGGCCTATAGGGTCTCGCTCTACGATTGTTAGGGTTGAGGGCTGTCCCTAAGCTCTCGACCCTGGGATGAGGAATTAGAAGGCTTTTTCAGGGCTTAAGTGCAAAAAGGAACTCCCACATCCGACCAAGCATCTAAACAAGCCTGAAACCTAGAGCCGTAGGTCCCCCAAAGCCTGGGTTCAAGGCTTCGGGTTCAGGGGTGAAGGTTTGAATTGGGGGTGGAGGGGTTAGGGGTTATAGGGTCTAAGGTTAGGGTTTAGGCACATCAGAGAGATCCAGATTCGAAGGGTGGACCAGCATGCAGATTGTTCATGTTCTGGCTGGGGCTCAGAGATGTGTTGCTGCTTCGGGGTTCAAGTGCATGGGTGTGCTTCAGGGATCTTTGGTGCCCCTTGCGATGCAAGCATGGCTACATAGCATGTTCCTAGATCCTGCCGTCTAATTCCATCTTGGACCGATGTTTAAATTGTGGGATTTAGATATGATCAGGATTCGCTAAAGTCAGTGGATATAGCTGGTAAGCCGAGGTGAGCAAAGTGTCTGCGCGCTGCCAGCCTCCTCCCCGGTGGACGGCAAGCTTGGAAAATGTGAATCCTAAGCACCTGAAGCCAGGAAGCTTGAACGGCGCAATGCCCGAAGCCCGCAGAGTAAAAAGCCTAAGCCCTAAACTCTAGACCCTATAGACCCTAAACCCTACACCCAAACCAGAAGC
Source organism: Symbiodinium necroappetens (assembly GCA_905231915.1). Lineage (NCBI taxonomy): Eukaryota > Dinophyceae > Suessiales > Symbiodiniaceae > Symbiodinium > Symbiodinium necroappetens. The sequence goes on along the minus strand of CAJNJA010012142.1, from coordinate 35,196 downwards.
CAGGAAATTCCGAAAGAGGATGCTGGCAAAAGCCTGTTCATCAAGTTGGTCTCTCACTTGCACAAGGTCGCCGACTCAGTGTTTGCGGTGCAAGACCTGAGCTCTAATTAGGGTTTACCCATAGGCCCCTAGGAAGTTCCTTTTTAGGGCTTATGTTTAGAATCCTATAAGGTAATCCCAAAGAGGAACTACTTAGGGGCCTGTGGGTAGGGTTAGGGAATCCCTACATCCTAAGACTGATCTCCGGGACATAAATCCATCCCGAAACCTTAAACCCCTCAACCCTGAAACGCCCTAATCCCCTAAACCCCTGAACCCTTGCATCCTTAGCCTGATCTTCGGAACCTAAATCCCGCCTCTTGAGCGGTTAAGCTTTAGGGTTTAGGGCCGTCTAGGGTGTACGGTGTAGGGAAGGCCAGGCTCATGTGTCTTAGATGTGACACTGGGCCATGTTGTTTTCTCCCCTGTACTAGGATTCTAATTTGTCTTTGTCCAGAAACCTTATATAACGTCAGCCTAGTTTGATGATGCTGTCGAAGAGAAATCAAGAGGGCCTGAACTGGAAAGGACCCCGCAGCGGTACCTGGACTTGTAAGAAGCCACTTGTCAGGTAATTAACAAGACATCCCTAACCATGAACCATCCCGTTGAGCTTTTAAGAGTTTCCAAGACCTCCCCAACCGTTTGATTTAAGTTTTCAGTGCTCTGCATACCAATACCCTAAATCCTCAACCCTAAACCCTGATGCTTGACACCGAACTCGACTTTGAGCCGCAGACCTCCAGGCCCCAACCCTACATCCAGCTCAGCTGCAACCGAATCTTGCGGGAGGGGCCTTACAAAAGCTATATACTATATAGTGCCCATTGCAATTCCCTTGATGGCTGAACCAAAGGAACTACAATGACGACTAGAGGTAGTCTCCGTTGTAGTTCCTTTTTGCTTGCCTGGTTTAGACTAACTTCTAAACCCAGAAAGGGGAAAAAAACCAACCAACGTGGAGACTCTTAGGTTGGCGCTGAGCAACACAAGGCTAAGGACCGAAGCCTGGTACGTGCCAGAACTCTGCAACCCCCGAACCCTCAGGCGCTTCACAAACGCCTTGCTTGGAGAGTCCGACTTTTTTAGTGCCGAACCCAAACCTAAGCCCTAAACCCCAAACTCTAAACCCTAAACCCTTAACCCCCAAACCCTAAACCCTTAACCGTTGACCCGTTTAATTTAATACGAAGCCCCAGCCCAGGCCGGGAGCTTCCTACCTGTTTTTAGGGCTCCTTGCTGCGACTCCCTTGATTAAACCCTTCTAAAAGGCATGGTTTGGGGGGATTAGGGTTTAGGGTTTAGGGTGTGGAAGGCATGGGTTTGGGGGCATCAGATAGTATCCCGAGGCTCTGAAGCAACGAGCCACACACCCGGACGACGAGTTCGAGAGCTGGGTAAAGCACGCCGAGGTGTACGGAATGGCTGTTGGGTTACCGATCTGTCGGTACATAACGACCAACTGGTACACCTTTTTCTGTGTGTATACATAAATAAATAGATAGATTATTATATATATATATATAATCATAGGTTTTGATAAGATAATTTATATGTCCTACATATCTGTTGGCAAGTATTGCGATATATGCACTTGCAGCACAGTCTGAGAGTGTTGCCGCTAGGATCGTTGCGCTTTGTCTAGACCTGGGCGGGCTTCAGGGTGTAGTGGGGGAGTCTCTTGGCCCAAATTCGATGGAAGACTTGACTTCGCGGTATTTGGTTACCATTGCAGGGTTTAGGGTTTAGGCTTTGACATTGCTTATGCATGCGACCCCCCGCCCTTAGCAGGCCCTAAACTCAACCCTAAACCGTACCAGTCGGGAGGTCTAAGCGTTTGTTTTCCATCACTCTCGGATTTCGAATTTAGAGTCTGTAGATTTAGACATATCGGACTACACACTCAGTCCATCAAAGCGTCGATACGAACAAGAGATGCCGGCCCAAACGTCTCTACGTCGAATGTAATGGAACCCCGGTGTTTATTACTCAGTCGCAAGGAGGATGAAGCCTGAGGGCGTTTCCAAGACCTTCCGGCGTCATAGGCAAACCCATCTTGCGCAACATTTACATTCTCGGACTTCAAGCAACCAAGGTATCCGAACGGGTGACACGACCTCGACATAATAATCTGGTCGTGTCTAACTTTTCTCTTTGGTGGACTTAGGTGGCCCTCAAGTAGGCCGAAACGCCAAGTCTACACCCTAATTAAGACCTACAACCCCTGGCGGCTGTGCAAAATCCCCGCCCCGACCGCTGCAACTTCAGCTCGGCAATAGACGCCCTTGTCTGTAATATAGTTAGGGTTTAGGGTGTAGTGGAGAGGCCGGAAAATTTAAGAAACACCAAGCAGCCCTTTTCGTATAAACGCTCCTATATTAGGTCCAGTCTAGGGCTGCATGGCTTGGGGTTTGCAGGGCCACGACCTGTTCAGAAGACATTGGGCGAGGCTGTTAACTAAGGAAACCTCTAACATTCGGGGGTTCAAGTAACTTTGCAACTACTAAACATGTAAGCATTCACGGGAATCTTGTAGGGTTTTCCAATGGTTCAACTGGGGTTTGAAGTAATGGCAGCTACAGTCGCTCGTGTTATCACTCTGCTTTTAGTTGCAGGACTGATTGAGGTTCAGAGAAACGGGATCAGAGATCATAGTTTAGACCGTATGTCGCATAATCCTCCATATGTGGATCCGGTTCCTCCGTCTTGTAGGCAGGTATTCTGGTCAGCTGCATGATATGCCCCTCGTCCAGGCGGCAGTCGACCCGGGGGCAAGCCTGAAGGTGGAGTTTCTGGAACAGACCCTGAACAAGAAGCCACCTCAAAAGCTGGAGACCTGTCCTTCTCTTGCTTTGGGTCTAGGATTGTGGGGAGTGTTGCTGAGTTCCAGGTTCGGGGCTGTATGTTTTTAGTCCTCGGTGATCTCACAAGAGTTTAGGGCTTCGCGATTTTTTTCGGGGGTTACACTTCAGCTTCCTTGTGGGAGGTGAAGAGGAACAGAGCAGACCTTAGGGTTGCTGCCGGGACATCGGGTGCAGACATCGTCAGGGCCTCGAGCTCCCAGAAGTCTTTAACATGCAGCCGGAAGAGCCCAAGCACCAAGCAGAGAGATACACAAAGATCTACAGTGGAGAGAGAGAAAGAGAGAAAGGGAGAGAGGGAGAGGAATGGACCCCTTTTTGACAGGGGGAAGGGGCAATACCACTGCCTCAGGCCTTCAGCAAGCGAGAGAGAGAGAGAGAGAGAGAGATACAGACAAATAAAGTATATATATATATATATGTAATAGATCGAGCCATCGACCCATGAGAACATGAGAAAAGCCTCCGATTAGATGCAGCGGTTCATGGCTGTTGGGCCTTTCCCTTGCATGCCGGGCAGAATTTGGGACTCAGGGCAAATCTCTAGGGGTTTAGTTCCGAGGCGGCGCAGCTTATAGGGCTTAAATTACTCCGTATGGTCTCGGGCCCAAGACCTCCCACTATCCTTTAATTTAAAGGAACTTGCTCCAGACTCAACTTATGCTAGGATCCCTGATATGGTTGGTATAATATGTGTATATTCCTTAAACATGGGGATATGGGGAAGGTCTGGGGGGGTTCAACCCTCAGGACAAATCATCAAGCCAGAACATGAAGGAAGCGCTGGGACAGAGCCTCGCCTCATTGTTGCGGGTTTGTGGTCAAACGTTTACATAGACCGGCCAATGCACCTTTAGAAATGGGATGTAACCTTAAAAGCTTAAGCCCTAAAACCTAAACCCTAAAACCCAATCCCTCAACCCTAAACCGGTTACTTTGCGGTAGTAGGGCTACGCTGGCAGCCCGATATTCGCGCCCAGAGCCGAAGCTGGCAACCCGAAAGTGCACCAAGCCTCTGACGGGTTCCAGGATTAGGGGTTATAGGGGTTTAGGGAGTAAGGGTTTAGGGATTTCAGGATTGGGGGTTAAGGGGGCTATAGGGGTTTAGGGAGTAAGGGTTTAAGGATTTCAGGATTGGGGGTTAGGGGGTTATAGGGGTTTAGGGAGTAAGGGTTTAGGGACTTAGGGATTAGGGGTTTGGGGGCTCAAGGGATGTGGCACAACTGCTGCCCTCAGCCAGGCCTGACGCTTCGAGTGCCTGTGAGAGAGAGAGAGAGAGAGAGAGAGAGGGTTGTGGTACGTCCAGGTAGGTGAAGTTGTCCCCGCTGTTGCCCGAACTGCCTCCAAAGCCCCACAAACACTGGGGGGCCCTAAGGGCCGAGGGGACTCGCACTCCCCTCAAACCCGAAGGAAGAAGAAGAGAGAGGGTTCAGGGTTTAGGGCTTATGTTTTCGAGCTATCGCCTTCCGTCTCTATGCTCATCACGAGTAGGACCATAGCCATGCCAGCAACAGAAAAGCAGAGTGAAAGACATGGAGGCGGCTTCCACTCCTGATGGAGTCGGCGGCTAGATCGGTTAACGCGTAGTGGTCATTGACAAGTAGGTTTTTGCCCCTCCCTCCCTCTTTTCTGTCTCTCTCTCTCTCTCTCTCTCTCTCTCTCTCCCTCTCTCCTCCAGCTCTCTCTCTCTCTCTCTCTCTCTCTTTACCTCTCTCCCTCTCTTTCTCTGTGTATTGATAGCCAGTTCGGTCAGTTGGCGAGTGACAGTGATTCCCCATCAGTCGGGCCCTGAATCCTCGACGCTAAACCGAGCCCAAACCGCCTTGTGTCGCCTGAGTCCTGGCCTGGCACTCCCGAGTTGCGAGGGACAAATCACATTGTCGAATAGTACTCGAAAGGAATCAGTACTCGAAAAGAGTCGGCAATTCTTCAACGGTTGAAATCAGGGATGGGCCAAACACGTTTGGAGTTTCAACAGAAAAACATTTTTGGCGTTTAAACGGTTTACACGGGGGTCGAGGCTCGGCATGTTTAAACATGCGTAGACATTTGGGGTTCGCGTTTTTGCCACGAGAGCATTCAGGCGGTTTCAAACACCGTTTAAGCGTTTAAACCGTTTAAACGTAGCAAACGTCCTGCTTCTCATGCGTTTAGAAGTGCCGCTCCAAAGATTAAACCGCTTAAACGCCCCAAACGTCCCGCTTCTCATACCTTCAGAAGTGCTGTACGAATGTTTAAACCGTTTAAACGTTTAAGCTGTCTAAATGCGGAGTTTCCCGGCTGGTTGCGAGAGTCCTGGATGCAAAAGCTGTCTAAATGCCTCAAACGTCTTGCTTCTCATACCTTCAGAAGTGCTGCTCCAGGGTTTTGCAGTTTAAACGTTTAAACCGCTTACACTGAGTCGGTGCTTGGGGGTCTTACTAAGAGTTGGATCCTCGGAGCTTCAGTGTTTCAATCGCTTCAGTTTTACAGGCTTCGGGGTGGGCTTTTGCTCTAGGTAAAATGAGTGTATGGTACAGTTTAGAGTAGACATGTTTAAACATGTGTGTGTTTGTGAGTGTGAACATTTGTTTGTTCAATCCGTTTGGCATTTGAACAGTGTTTAAGCAGTTTCAGCTGTTGGGCCCGTTTGTTTAAACATTCCGGCGTTTTTACAGAAAAGCTCTAAACAGTTTGAGCATAACCTCCTGCCCAACCCTGGTTGAAATAAAGCCACCAGCCTCTCAATGCAGTCCACCATTCGGGACGTCAGCGAGTTCACCCTTGACACTGTGCCGTCCCCAGTTGTGATTGCAGAGCGGGTGGTTTTTGGTTTGAGGCCTCAGGATTGAGGATTTCTGGTTCGGGCCTGTCATGGGGCATTGCGTCATTCTAGGGTTCACAGGCATTCCGCGGGTTTTTGAGATCTGCATCTAGGAATCTTTTCTGGGACTAGGTATTCTGAGGTTTCCGCAAGCCGAGAGCCTGCACACGCCAAGACTTGAACCCTCACTCCTGAAGCCTCAAACTTCCTACCTGTCGCATGTCCGGCCGTCCAAAGGCCTTCCCGATTCCCTTCTTCGTCAGCACGGTGGCTTGGCTTCACAGTAGAAAGAAGTTTGGAAACCTTGGTTCAGTCACATGGTTCCGGGCTTGGGGGTGCATTTCCGAATTTCAGGAGCCACTGTGGCATGCGAAATCGGGCTGGTTGGCTTTTTGCCTTCCGCAAAGTGCGGACTCTGGAGGCTAGCAATAGCATAGGGAAAAGGTGAGAAAAAACCCTCAACAGGTCGAAGAAGATCCGTGCCTACGCGTGCGCGTCGCAACCATGAAATCGTTCAGAGCACCTCCTACCACCTACTCAGCTGCAGCGTCTGTGCTTCTCAGCCTTCGGGTTGGATGGCCCCGCCCTTGCTGTGCGTCTGAGCAGTCTAGCACAAGAGGCAATAATTATGCTCGACTCAGAAGGACTTTTCGGGTGGGCACCTCGTAGAGACAGGCAGCAGATGGTGGGGCAGTAACGGGCAGAACCTTAGCCAGGGTCTTGCGACAGACAGGGCCCAGAGAGAGCAAGGGAGGCGGTCTCGGTATCCTTTCTGCTCTGCAAAGGATGCAGTGAGCTACGACCTGGCTCCAATCTTGACGGGCGAGGGGATCAGCAAGATCGTCATCCAGGCCAGGGAGACTAGCCGATCCTCTGGGATGGTTGTGCAGCTATGCATAACATGTTGCGCCTTCGCAGTTGAAAAGGGAAGACAAGCTGTTCAGTTGGAGTTTTCCCGCAAACGGACCTCACATGGCATTAATGCATGAACCCCCTCTCCTGCCCTCCCCAGCAGTCTGAAGGTCCCAGGCCCTAGGCCCGTACGACACCTCCGATATTACACTCATACTACATGCAACGCTGCCCCAAAGACAACAAAAAAGAGGCCACTACGAAGCGCTTCCGTTTCGCTAGGGCATCTTCCTGTGCCTCGTGGGCTCCATCGAGTCGCTGATGACGGCCGAGGTTTCTGGGAAGTGCTTGTAGGATCAGGGGACTTTGTAAGTAACCTAAGTAGGGTGAGTAGTAAGTACCTTAATGGGGGTTATAAGACGTTGAAAGTAGATGTAGCCAAAGCTATCTGGCCCCACCACATAGCTCTACTTACCGAGCCGGTTGGTCCATTAAAAAGCATATGCCCAAATATGTTGGCAGGCATAAGCTGTGCAGACACAGCTGCAGGCCCCCACCCATGACTGCACACACACACACACACAATTGTGTGCACGCGCGCGCGCGCGCGTGTGTGTGTGTGTGCGCCCGTGCATGTGTGTTAGTGTAAACAGGCACCTGTACCAATATACATATGTTTGTATATATATATATATATATAGATTTTTTATATGCTGTATCAATAAATAAACAAATAAATAAATATATATATATATATGTATGTGTGTGTGACATTTACATCTATAAAAGCATTGCCCTAAACCCGAAACCACTCTGTTTCCTGTCTCACGCCGACTCAGAACCATGAACCTCGCCAGGCTTGTCCGAGTTGTGAGAGTGTAAAGCCGAAGCCCTGAACCCAAGAAAAACTCCTCAAGACAATTGCACAAAGTAGGAGGCAAAACACCACCGAAAACCACCCCCCCAATGCATTAGAGTCTTGGCGCTTGCATAAAAATATACATGCATGTATGCTGTCTCTTTGGGTGTGTTGTGTGGGTTTGTGAGATCGCTAAACTAAATCCTGAACCCTTCGTTCCCAGCCATGCGAGGTGAAAACACCTCTACCCTTGTCTAACAACTTTTTAATCCTTGTTTCCAGTGGGCCAGGTCGTCGAGTCCTTCACCAAGGAACCGGAATTCCCAAGCCTTCAACATCTCCATGTTTAGGAAGAAGGGTTTAAGGGTTAGGATTTAAACGTCAGGGCTTCGGATTCACTTTCGGGTTTCGGGTGTCCGATTGAGGGTACCCCCGAGCACTTCAAGGCGCGCGGTGCCACCTGAATTAATGGCGATTCTTGCAACAACTATTGTGACCGTTAGTTCTGGTAAGAGTATGAATGCTGTTCGTCTGTGGTCAACATCACCGTTGTTGCTGCTGTTCATGTGCCTGAAGCTTGCGGGGCGGGTCTTACATCTGTTTTTTGGGAGGTCTTGTGTTTTCTTGGGCCATTTTTTGGTCCAAAGGGGGGGGAAGGAAGGAAGGAAGGAAGGAAGGAAGGAAGGAAGTTCTTGCCATTCTGTCTGACTGCTTGTGCTCCCAGATTTGGCTGCGGTTCAAGCCATCGCTATTTCAGTACCTTCGAGTACTCGAGTCAGTCTTCCTACAAGTGTTACAACTGAAGATGATGCGTACTGGTGTTACACCTGTCTTCATTTTTGACGACTATTTTGCTTGCTGTGGCGGTTGTGACTGCTGATGTCAGATGAAACAAGAGTGTTACTTTCATGGCCACTCTGAAACCCACCATTGCGACTGTTGCTGCTGTGGCTGCAAGCTGCTACGACGACTACCACCACTACCGCTACATCATCCTCTTCTACTACGCTCCTGCTCGTGCTGCTGCTGCTGTTGCTGCTACGACTACTACGACGACGACTGCTGCTGCTACGGCTACTGCTACGACGACGAGCACGACGACGACGACTACCACTACTACGGCTGGAACGACGTGTTGTTCTAGTTCTGTTGTGATGATGCCCAGCAGGAGCCCGGCGATGGAGACCGCACTGTGCTAGCCATGGGCGCGGCCAATGTCCTCAGCGGTTTCTTGGGGGGCATGGGAGGCCCCCATCGTAGAGACATTCTTAGTAGTAACGGAGTCGCGAGTGAAGTTGTGACAAAACAAGGACAAACAATTCGCGTGGTTTAGCAGCATGATATCTTGCAGAATTAACCAGAATTTTATTTGGTAGTCCTCTCTTTAAAATATTCACATAATCACAAGTTATGCATCATACGCGAACACACGGAATCGAACCATGGTCATTAAGTCCCGACATTAGCACAAGCAATCACGAGCATAAAATTACATATTCGGCGGTGAGAGAACCGCACTTGAGAACTTATACGACCCGGGTTTTCGTCGGCATATGGCGTGGGTCTAGCAACAGTTGTTTCATAATATGCTCCCGGACACCTAGGCTGTTTAGGCCAGAAAGGGCTGGCATGCTTCAGGCAATGCAATGATCGGCCTTTCTACGGTGAACTGCCTGAATGGTGGTAAGGGGCGCTTAGGCCCCTGTGAACCTTGGCTGCAAGTTGGGAAATGTCGTACATGCGGCTTGGAGTCGTTGGCGGATCTTTCGATAGTTGAAAGCCAGCTCCAGATAGTGGCCTTGGATCCCAGGATAGTGACAGTGGTTGAAAGAGTATGCAAGTTTACAACCACCTCGCGACGGTTGCAACAATTACTTTAGAATCGGGCGAGCCCACGTGAGTTTGCTTTGGGCTTCACACGGACAGCCATACGGTTCGATGCAAGAGCATGCCTGGTGAAGGTCACAGCTCTGGGAATCATGGCCTGCGTCATGGGCCTTGGCCTTACCGTGATGCAAGGTCTGAAATCCGTCAAATCCCTGATTTCCTCTGCCCTCAAATTCCAGCCGGAGTCCTCAGCCGCTGTGTTAAAACAACCATCCGAGCATTGGAGCTCATTCGCCGACTTCTAACCGGCTGGCATACTGCGCAGCTGCGGCGCCTGCGGTCTAGCATTTGAGGGTCCCATGGTTGGTCGGATGATTTCCTAGTCACGGAAGCGGCTCTTCTCAGGCGCCTATCCATTGCTCAACTACATCCCTGTTGCTGCCTTAGCCGGCATCATGCTTGTCGTGACCGGGCTGCACTCGTTACCGCGGTAACCCCGATCCTCACACGCTTGAGCAGCAAATCAAAGGGATCCCGTTGAGTTCTGTGCGGCTCCTTCGTGCGACTGTTCTGGTTCAAGAAATTGAGCGGGGTCATTTCAGGGTTTCAGGATTTGTGACTTGTACAACAAGCCGCGCCGCTGCATAACCGAGGTTGTGCTGCACACCTTCAAGCAACATGGCGCAAAGGGACTTGCAACCTCACGTGTCATTAAATCTCCTGGTTGTGGAGCTGGTTCCCGGCATCTCGAGGCATCCCTCCCGGATGTTGTTTTGGAAGCGATGTCAAGCTTACTTAGTACGGGGAAGAGCCAGGCCCAGCCTCCCCGGCCTCTTTTCATAGAGGCCTTGCAGGCCCTGGCCGAGCCACCACACCGGGCCTTTTTGGCTGGGAAGAGGAGCAACGGATTGGAAAGCCATGGGTAGCTGACCAGGGGACATGATAGCAAGGCCGCGCACCGTCGGCGACCAGCAGGAGGAGCACTACTGCTATGACTATGTTGTATGATTACCACGACGACGACGACGACGACTACTGACTACTGCTAGCGCTACTGTGGTTATGATGTTGGCATGAAAACAGCCGCGATGTCGAGCCAGACGGTCAACCCTGAACCCTGAGCACCAAGGTGATAACCCGAAACTTCATGAGCCACAGGAGTCGAAGCCACACGAAGTGCCAAGGTGGTTCACCATCCCCATGGTGTTGGCTGCTTTCCTCCCGAAGAGCATGCGTGAGAAGCTGGGCCTGCAGCGCAAGGCCCTGCTACCGGCTGAGGTTTGGGCCAGTGTCGGTGGTTTCGTGTTTTCAGGCGTCGGCAGAGACGCCTAATACCTATAGTACCTGTAGGCTGCGACTTTTGTTTAACAGGCTTCACGCTTCTCGGCTTCTATTGTGGTGGGCTTCGATTATTTGGGTCTGCAGCCTGGGCAGTAGGGGAATTCGGGAATTATCGGGGTTCCAACTTCACACCTTAGGTCTATGGCCTGTTGCAGGTGGACTTTAGTCTACTAGCAGGCTTACTGCAAGGTACGGTGCCAATCAGGACCCCGACCAGAAACGCTTACAGCATTGCCTCAATGTATGCTCGGTTCTCATCTTGTGCGAGGCCCATCGGATGAGGTCCACATGGGTCCCTTCTTTCTTGCTCATCACTCATCACTGCCCAGATCGGGATTCCCGTCAAATCGTCATGGTGACTTTGCGTTCTTCTGGTTGGCTCTAACTTTTTGGGTTTCTATATGAACTATAATAAGGATGCTAAAAGTTCAACTTTCAGGAGAGGTTCAGAAGTCAGCCGAGGTGAAATTAGATGGTCGAAACAGAAGTTTTGAATCAGCCCACGGACTAGGAAGACTTAGGATTCGAGGTCGAAGGCGCCAGGACCATCTCCCCCTCTTTCCCTAATCGTCACTCTGTGCTCGAAGAGGTGCCGCGGATAGATGCCATTGTCATCATCATTGTGACGCTTGGCTTCCGTAAACCCTAAACCCCCAAGCTGAGTGAAAGGGCTTTGTGTCTGCCTGCCCACTAAGGGCTCTCCGGCAGTGTGGATGTCCATTCAATAAAAAAATTTAAGTGGTGAGCAGAGAGTTCTGGTCCGAGCTTTCTCAGGCGCAGCATGTCCCAATCATGAGATCGTTCGGCTCAGCCGAGGACGATCCTGTGCAAGTGGCCGGCAGGTGCGCCTTTTGATATGCTTTCAGGTCCGTGGAGTTCTCATGAGTGCTGCTTCCCATATGCTTTCTGGTTCAGTCAGAGCCTAGGGCCATCTTGACAGGCACCAACATCGCGGTGGCTGTGGGCGTCGGTGTTGCAATCTGTTCGGTGTCGTACGCCTGGAATTCAGCGGACACGTGACGCGGCTCGTGCTTGGATGTCTTAGTGCCTCTGAATTTGACGTCCGATGAGTTGTGGCTTTCGGGCTCGACACTACTTGTCACATCAATTTGTCTTGGTGTAAGATCTCAGATGCTGACTTGGCACCCGGCTTTGTGGAACAAACCCTTGCGAGAAGTGTTAATCTTGTTTGCTGGTTTCTGTTTGTGCCTGTTCGTCTCTGTGGCTAGGGTGTCCTTCCACGACTCCCTGTGTCACTCTCCCTCCTCTCTCGCGCACCCTCAGATACGCTTCCATCCAAGTTTCATGCATGGGGCATGCCTGGTATGCCAGAAACTGCATCAGTGAAGGCGCTACGCGACCAAGATACACTTCGGTACATCTTGCAATGCTGGGCCACTACACGGTACTGTAGCTTCCACGGAATGTAGCAACATCATCTCGCAGCTGCCACCATCGCCGCAATAGTGATATTTTCAGGTTCGAGGTCATCGTGTCAGAGAAGGAAGATGTGAGCCTTGGCTGTGTGAGGGCGCAAAGCAGGGAGTCTCCCGACATCAAAGAGGGCATCTACAGGCACAAGACCTATACTAAGCCAGCACACGAAGCAATAAGCCGTCCAGCAGCTCCAGTACGCAGCCGCACGACCGCCCGTGAGCCTTCCTCATCGCAGCTCAGGCGGGATTTAGGATGCATCTCCAAGCGACGTTCAGAACCAACGTAGCTGCAATGGCTTCGCAGGGCCTCAGTGAATGGTTGGATTTCTTCATGCGTGATGTCCTCGCCCCAGAGACGTTAGACGCCCGTGCCACAAACCTAAGGAAGCAGTACTTCATCCACGGGCCGTTCTTCTTCACCTCCGCCAACCGTTTCCTGCAGCCTGGCCAGCTATGCCACAAGGTCAGGCCAAGTGCGGAGCATTTAATTTCCAAAAGACGACGTGATGCCACTCTCCTCGCGCACGCTCCATGCAACGCATAAGCACGAATCTCACCTCCGGGCAGCAACCAAACCTTCAATACCGAGTGCAAAGCCAGTTGTTCAGGCGAATCCCCAACACCCGCGCCATGTACCGACGATACAGCCCCTGCATCCGATCGGCTTCTACACGACGATCACCACATGTCTTCTGTTAGGTTACTAACACCCTGAACCCTAAGCTCAAGTTCGTTTTGTAGTCGGAATGTAGCATGAAACTCGAATCCTCTACCCCGAACACCTCAACCGCCTGAACCCTCATCCTTCAACGCAATACCCAGCAAGTCTAACGGAGCCCCGAAGCAAAAGCAGCACTCACAATATGTCATTTCCCAGGAAGATTTTGAATGCCGACGAGGACCCAGAAAAGGCCTTTTGTGCCAACACTTCAGAGCTCGGATTGCTTTGAGTAGGGACTGGGGATACGAAAATCCTGAGGTCATGCTTTTTCTGTGGTTAGTACAAGGCCTGCTCTGCGTTTCGCTCCCAGCCGGAGCAGAGAGTGCAGCATCTTCGACAACAGCCTCTTACTAGCTAGTAGACTAAGGCCTGCTCCCGTTTTACGAGATATTGCGTCATCGCTTGGGTTCAGAGTTTATGAGGTTTTGATGTTCGTGCATGGGTGCCGCTGGTTTGGTAAGTTACCGGATAAGCTACACATATTGGTGATGTCTGCCACGACACCAGCAGCAGCACCAGCACCACCACTCAGCAGGTGGGTTGAGCAGACCACCGGGAACCTCTGCTCGAAAGCTTCGGGTTTCAGGTTGGATTCCTTCCGCTGCTAGACCTCTGCACGAGAAGGCGACATCGGAACTTGGGATCTCTGAGCCCAAAGCGCCGGGAAGGTCGAAGTCGTGTTCTCCGAAGCCACGTCTCTCTTCGACTACTCTGCCATGCAGGTGGGGATGCTGTGCTTTAAAATTTGGGAAGAGAGTCGGGAAAACTTGCCCAAGCCCTTATATTATCTCATAGAGTTGTGCACGGCAATCACGATCTGATCTTGGTTGAAGAATTCCATGTCCCAGGCCATGAACAAGGTCAGCGCTGAGCCCCTCGGAGACCATAGTTGGGGTGGTCATTTTTCTGGGTATCCCCGTGGAAGCCGAGTGCACTTTGATTGAAGCAGTTGGACAGTTGGGTCTCTTTTCGAGAATCAAGGTACAAGTCCAAGGGCAAACAGATTGTGTTCAAGTCGCTGTGCTCGAAGAGCACGAAGTTGATCAACAAGGCAGGGTGTCGGATCTTCCGCGATCTCTGAAGCGCCCGGCGCGCCTTCGTTCATGCAGAGCACGGAGTCCATCGTTTCGAGTCTTTGGGTACTCGGGATCAGCCTTCAAAACTGGTGCTCTCGCCGTACTATGCAGGTCTGCGTGGTCAGTCATGCTATCACCGTATATGAGTCCCTTCGTTGTTTTTGCACAGTGGACCCCAAGACCCATATTTCATTATGTTTCCTTCTGCATGGAAGCCTTCTCGGTTGCTAGAGCCTTCCAGGCCCAATTCTTCGATCCCATGCCTCCAGCTCTAACATGTCCAAAAGGTGGTCTTTTTTCGGCTTTCCGTGCATCGGAAATCTTAAACGAAACAGCTGCCTGCACATCCCAGATCTAAGTGCCAAGAGTGACTTTCAGGCCTCGCACTTGATGTGGCGGCCTCAGCAGGTTCAGCCTTGCCGCGAGTCGAGTTTCGCAGCACAAGGAATGCCGAGCGAATGTAAATAACAAGCCAAAGCGCGTAAAGTGATGGAGACAGCCTGCTAAGGTCCGAGACGGAGTACACAGAACGAGACATGGAGGTACCCTGGTGCATAGAATGTTTGGAACTTAGGCTTTGGATTCCGTCAAAAAAGGGCTTGGGACTATGACCAGTCCAGATCTAGCCCGTGACTATGGCAAATGGGATGGTCATGTCACACATCTGAACGCTAGAACGCGGGCCACGTTTCCTTGCCTGTGAACCTTGGGGTGCGAAAACGGGCTTACTTTTCGCTATCCCGGCAAAAAGCCAGCACGATGTGTCCAAGAAGCGGGTCCGTTTGAAGATAAGCCGGACACAAAGACGATGGAACTGCAAACCCTAAGATGTTCTGAAGGCTGGAAACATCGGCTCTAACTGTACTGGTTTTCCTCCTCAGCACAAAACATCCTTCAGAGCTTCAGAACTATCCAACCCCACAAAGGGGGTCGAGCCAACATGTCCTGAATCCCGGATCTTCAGCCCGAGAACGGACACTGAACTGGACCCTAAACCCCAAACCATGCCCACAAAAAGCCCTAAACCCCAAGCCTTCTTGAACAAAATTCGAAGCCGGGCTTCAGGTGGCCGACCTCCACGGCGTGGAGTGGGGCGGCGGCGATCTTCCCGAGGCTGGGCTTCGAGTAAAAAAAGTCACCATTGTTGCTTGTTGGTACTACGATAATCGATAGACATTTGATGATGTAATGTAATGCAACGTTATATCATATGTGATAATATACATATATATATATGCGTAAAAAATAGTTAATTACTTAATTAATTAATGAATGAACTAATTACGTATTTAATTAATTGATTAATTACTTAATTAATCAATTAATTAATTAATTAGTTAATTAATTAATTAATTGATGAATTAATTATTTAATTATCAAATTGTATCAAAGCATAACACAGAACCGAATGTTATAGAATGTAACATAGCATAACATAACATAAAACATAACAGATTAAGTTAGAATACAATATAACATAACATAGTCTAACATTATATAGTATAATACAGCATGACACAATCTAGTATAGTACAGTAGAATACATTACATATAATGTAACATAAGGAGGCCTGAATATTGGTATAAAGAATAAGTACCTGCCTGTGGTCCCTAATCGGATATCGTAGTAGCTGGGTTCTGGAGTACTATGCCATACTGTACTGTTTGTTCTTGGACCCGACATAAAATTTTATACCCTGTTCCTCGCTGCTTACTTCAAAGCGCAGATCGGCTCCAGAATCCTATTCCAATTGCTGAGGAACCCCGTATTCATGCCGTTGCCGGTGTGAACAGTTTCACTGGTGAGACTCATCCTTTCGACTGTTCACAAATGGAGAATAGATATGTTTTGGGTTGAAGCTCCGGTCTGTAGGCTTTCGGCGGCAGCTGCTTCAAAGCTGTAAGCTCTAGATTGTTTGTCTCTGGGTCCTTCTTGGGAAAGCCACAGGGAGTTGGGAAAGTCACGAGAGACCGGGTGGAGGTTCACATTTCCCCGAATCCAGCCACTTCCAGTTCGGAAGCGGCTGGGACAGAGGGGAGTTGAACGTGGTTTATAGCTGGGTTTTGACACCCCTGACCTGGCTCGGGGTCTAGACTCACTTCGCTTCAGAGCCCCGCAAACCAGGGCGGTGAGCTGGGCCATGCCCTGTCGAGGTGGGCCTGGGGTTCTTCTTTAGGACTTCATGTTCAGGGTGAAGCGGACAAGCTATCACTTTCGAAGCTTGTGTCTCTTTGTCTGATGCGGTGCTTCAGAACACGAGAGAGCCATTTTTCTCCACGCAAGTCTGCGAGTTTGGATGTCTCAGATCACAAGGCAACGAAGCCACGAGAAGTGCCACAACATTCCTGAAGCCATGCAATGTCTTGTGCCGTCTTACAGCCGTGCAGCCTTTGGTTTCCTTGTAAGCCAAGTTTATGCCGAGGTACGGGCTGCCCAGCCTGCATCCTGATCATGGCTCCCGCAACGGAACGAAAGGCGCTGGCAGCGCAGTGTTTTTTTTCATTTTTTTTTCGGGGCCTTCGGCTTGAAATTCCGGATTCCCTAAACTAATACTACTAGTAGTACTAATTCTAATTCCAATGCTAATACGAACACGGATACGAATTACTAGTACTAATACTAATGCCAATAGTAATACTAAAGCTATTACTAACACTAATGCTATTGCTAATCCTAAGACTAATACTAAATACTAAATACTAATACGAATGCTGACGTTAATCTTATACTAGACTGTCCCATACTAGCCTGTACTACACGATGCGATACTCTACCCACATACTACCATGTCCTATACGACTATAATATACTATAGTCCATTATAGCACCCATGGCCAGACTCTCCGGCACAAGTGGTCAGCGCCAACGACCTGACCGTGGTTGTGGGCAACGTGAACGAGGCTGCAAACGTTCTGAAGGCCGGGCGCCTCGTCCGTTCTGGGATGGAGCTTCGTATCGTGCCCAGCTCTGTTCAAGCTCAGGGAGGCCTTCTAGCAAAGGGGACACAGAGCAGAAATCTAGGGATAGACACTGAGAAATTCAAAATCGCTAGACCGCAAACCTGAACCGAATTCAGGGAACGAAACATCTGCTAGCACCCCATGAGATCCTCATTGATACAACCGAAACAGCAAGAAAACAGATGTTACCACAAACTGAACTCACCTCGACGCCAACACCCCCGCCCCAAAGCATTAACGATTGACGGACGTGTCTCTGTCTATGTTTGCCTGTGTAGCCTCTTTAGACCTTAGGTATAGAGGATGCTAGGATGTCACACATCATATGCGCACAGATATGTCAATTCTGTACGACAAGGGTAGAAGGGTTTGAGTGAAGATTCGACCTCAACGAGCTTTCAGGAGCCAACCCGGTCGCCCTCGCGAACTCGGCGCACGTGGCTGGGCAGCAGGCTGTCAGGAATCGGCCTTTAAACCCTAAGCCCTAAATCCTCAGTGTTGAACCTCGGCCCACACCTGGTGCTGAAGGCCTGGATGCATCGTGGTGTGCCCATGCGGATCTCCTATTTGATCGGGCCCTTGAAAGAGGACACCCTGTGCGATTCGTAGATTGGGGTGGAGCTTGGCATGTAGCCTCGAGTGCCTGGGGGTGTTGAGATGAAGAGTTGGGGACTTTAGACCCTGGTCCCACCATTTAAATGTTCGATTCCCGGACACCTGCAGCCCCGACACCTGCAGACCTCAAATCGGAACACCCAAGACGAATGGTTTGTGAGGCTTGGAGCATGGGAGTTTTTGGTGTCGCAAAAGCCACTCCAACACTAACGTATCTGGGAAAGCCATCCTAGGGATCTGGAGTTTAAAAGGGCCCAGAGTTTACTGTAAGGGTAATATACCATCTTTCGCCCCTGTATAGCATACCATAATATGTCCGACAACCCCTGTTCAAACTGGTCCGTGTCTGACAGGAACCTGTGAATGTTTGCAGCGGAAGTCGCAGTTGCTTGAGGCAGTGCGCCGGCTGCGCAGCAAGGCCTAACAAAGTGGACAGTTTGTGTCGCTGTCAGCTTGAGGTCAGCAAGTGTAGGGTGTGATTGGGATATTTGAAGCAGAACAAAAATTTGTCGGATCGGTTCAGCTCTTGATACAGACAAGAACAGTCGAGCCTTGCTGCTCCAGTTCTTCGAACATCAAGGCACCTACGTGCTGTTGCACTTGTGGGCTCAGAGAGGGCCAAAGCCCCTCGTCCCTGGGCTGGCTAAGCACATTCAAGCAAACGGGCACAGGAGCGTCGGTTCAGGTTTGGAGGACCTTTCGGTCTCAAGCGATGCAAAGCCAGCCCAGTTTCGCAGCTCACAGAAAGCCTGGAAATGCCATGGATTCTCCAACTTGCAACCGGCACGGCGCCTTGGGTGTAGTACGGAATAGTGTGAACCTAGGCCGGGATGTAACAACGACTGGACAGAATGACGGGAATGCTCGTCACGAAGTAGACACAGTAGACACCGTACCATAATGCCCCAGAAGAGAAGCGAGGCGGAATGCGAGCAATGACATGTGAAGATCAACAGAACAGCAACAGCGACGGCCTCAGCACAGCCACAGGGGCTTTCTCAGGCCAAGGCAGACCTACCCAACTTGATGTCCTTGGTGTTTAGCTTGAAGCTTTAGGTCGAAGCAATGCGCAACGCCAAGACGCGATAGGCAAGAGGCGAGAGGCAAAAGCCTGCACAACTTGGTTTGAAAGCAGCAGACGGAGTCTGCTTGCGTTGGCCGTCCGGTCGAGATCGCACCGTGGTTTCGCGGGTTCGACAGGAGAGACTACATATTTCCAGGACGCTTGCTGCAGCTGAAATCTAGCCAAGTAAGAGGTTATTGACATCTCGAGGGTTCGTCGATCACACACAGCCTGCGAACCAGGCATGTTGAAGAGAAGTGTTTCGCATCTTCTGCTTGAGCCCACAGCCACTGCCCCTGACATCGCGAACAGCGGCGAGTACACTGAGTACACCCCAGCATTCAAAAGCGACGTTGCCCAGCACCAGGATTCGGAAGCAAGGACCAAAGGACCATGGACTGCAGGGATCTCCCCAGTAGCGATGGGCAGATTGGAAGGTCTTGCGGAGGGAGGTCAGAATAGCATCAGTCGGCATCTACCCCCCTTCAGACCGGCCCCTGTTAAAACTGAGTCAGAATCTGGCAGAGAGTCGATCCCGCAGCGCGGGCTCGTGAAGTTTTGCTGGAGGTGCCGCAAGCTTTGCAGCTAGCATATGCAGCATGGAGGCAGCCCTCTTCCAGACTGTACTGATGCCAGCAGCAGATCACACAACCACCCACAGCCAGTTATAGGGTTTGCTGAGATGTTCGTCATTCCACTACATGGTACCATTCCCCGCATGCCCCGCTGCCGAGTGCACTTTTGTATGTTAAGCTTGCCGTCGAAATGACCACACCTCCTCAACGGGAGCTGGTGGTGGAGTGAGATTTCTTGCTAGTTAATCCCAGCCGTGAAGCCTTCTCAGACGTTCCGGTATCTGAAAGATGTTCTGTCCCAGGACTGCAGCGCAAACTCCGTCAATCTGTCGGAGTCTAAACCCAAAACTGAACACCCCAAACTGTCCCCGTGGTCTAGGACCTAGGAGGGGCCCTGAACCTGGCATCCTCGGAACACAACTACGTCTAGCTACGTGGTGTAAGGACATGAGTCCATCTGTGATGAGACTCTGTAGCTCTGAGTCTTTTGCCGGCACGGAGGGGCGAATTTGACAGGTTGGTCTCTTAGGAGGCGTTTCAGTTTCAGCGTAGGTTTTCTCATCTCGTTGTCTTTACCACCAGCCAGTCTTTCCAGCTCGTGTCCTTTAGAGCCTTCCCTGAACCTGGCGAAGCCAATCCAAGGGAAGGTAGGAAAGTCGTGGTCCACCGGGCAGCTGCCCCGAAGGGCATCACAACAGATCTATAGATTGGACATGATTTGACGACGGGTGTTCGAGACGCGGGTGTTCCGGTGTTTTGGGTACGTACCCATACCCTATAAAGGCCCTAAAGCTGAGTGCTATTCAATCGGGCCGGGGTTATGCGGGGCTGTTCCATCTAGATGCTATCCCTTCCGTCTCCTGCTACCGATGTTCTAGTTCTTCCGGCCTCTTTGGGAAAGACCAGAAACCCCATATGTCAAACCTAAACCCTGTTGCTTTTAGTCGTGTCAGTCAGTACAAATAGTCGAATAGTAGGAGCCTGGCTTATCACGAAGCGTTTCTGTTTAGTGATGTGGTGCATGGTCCATGTGTGTCATGCATGTGTACATATATATATATATACACATACACATACATGTGTACGAACATATGCGCACGTGCGCCTCCTGTGTGGTCATAAATGACCGTCATGTCCATCTGGTGCCCTTTACATCCCAGTGCCGTGAAACCCAGCTAACTCATTTCGCTGCGTAGTCGACTTCGAGACCGCTCGGGAGTGGCAAGCTGCCCATGAAGCCACTGGAAGCACTGTCAGGATCGCAGCAAATTTGTTGTGGATTGCTTTTCTGTATCATGAAGCTACGCCACATTTATGGCTGACTACAAATTCTAACATTCCCAGATCTATTCTAGTCCCTGTCATCACCACGTTCTCAAAAGCGGCAGCTGTTCTGCGATTTACAATTTTTAGCTCGGGCGCAAAGATGACGTTCCTGGCGAAGAGAGGTTCCTCCAAAAGTCGAGAATTCCTTAGGGCTCTAGACGCCAGATTTAGGGATGTTCTGCTGGTAGGCCTTCTATGCTCAGGATGTGATTTATAGTTTTAGATTTAGCTTTTCGAGCTTGGCCTTCGGGGTCTCGGCCCCAGAGCCCGTATCAGGATATTGCTTTCATGATCTTTCATGTGTGTGTATATGCCGTATATGTAGTTTAAGTTGTCTATACATACCTCTACAGTCTATACAACCATTAGGCCACAGTCTCCACAAGCTGTTGCGCAAGCGTGCGTGCTGGCGGCGCTTGCGCATGGTTTCTTGTCCATTGTTGTCTGTAGTTGTCGGGGTTTCACAAGGGCTTCGGGGGGAGGGTGGCGGGGGAGGCCAACAACGACCATGCTCTTACAGCAGGCCTGGATTGTTCATGTTTGTCTCCTGCTGAATGTTGCTTCTCATTATCAGTCTCGTATTTTGGGCCCATTGCTTTAAGCAGGCCTTCCTCAGAACGGTGTCCTGCTTCGCATGTTTCGCGCTGCCAGCAGGCTCATGTCATGGTCACTCGTGACGAGCAATTTGGCATTTGGAGTTTCAGCATAGCTCGACATGTCGAGGGAAAGATGTGATGGCCTGGAACAATGGTCGAGTGCATGTTTAAAGATCCATAAGTAGATCAGTGTACTTTGGCGGTTGCTGCCATGGCCAGCGTGGCGCATGGCTTTGTGGAGTTTGCGCTCTCTCAGGAGGTGTGTCGGCCTGTTACACTGGCCTGAGACTGCCCACCAATGCCCCTCCAGCGCATGCCAGTCCGAACTAAACCCTAAACTTTAAATTTGCTTCTTTTGGCCTCTTTGGGCTCTTTCTGCCTTGTCCCTGCAAGACTCTGCAGCTGGAACTCTGCTCCTTGATCCGATGTAGCTAGAAGAGTGCATGATGGTGGAGTGCGTCGTAGATGTACATCGTAGTGCCCTTTCTTTCCCGGTAGCGGCAGCAGGCACAAGAGTACCGCTTTGAGCCTAAGCCATGTATGTAGACTGATAGGTCCTGGTAGGTTCAAAGCTCACAGAACGCGGAACTGCTAAGCTCCTTGAGCGCTCACAGTCTATCAAACTCTGCGCTCTACAACTCGTGCACGTGTCGATGTGACTTCATGGAATCCTTACGTAAGCCGCATGCCGTATGGCTCATTCGAGCATTATGCTCTTACTCTTATTTTTTTGTAGGCCTCGACGGCCAATACCACCAACTCGGGCTCGGTGCCCCTATCAAGCCCGTGCAGTAATGGCCTGAGTCCGATGTCGTCGCACCGGAACCAGCTTTTTGTTATACACCTTTTCGCTGTCCCGCCGGCGGCTTGACAGCCTTAGTGCTGCGGTAACAACCCCTACACCCTGACGACAGCCGCAACACATGTCATAAACACTGTACTACATCATCCAGCCAAGCTCTGCAGTTGTAGGTTTTCGAGGAGGAGTGCGCTGCAATGGCGACAGTAGCGCCACGGGCAGGGACGCAGGAGCCCTTGCTGCCCGATGGGCAGCGCTCCGGGGGACAAAGCTCTGGGGATGCAAGCTGCTTGGCCATCCCTGTGATGGTCGTGCTTCTTTTCTATTTGGCTCGGTTTTCTCAGACGGCGTGCAACCCGGAAGACCTCCAGCATGTGAAGCCTCCTTGCGGTGGCAACTTGCTTCCTTCCTACTTCGTCCTGTCCCAGCGTGTGAACCTCAGCCGAGCTGACTCGATGGTCAACGTCTACGACAAGCATTGGGTCAGTCTTGGGCATTTTACAAAGACATCTACGGGCATTTTGGATACTCGGACCCGTCTAACCGGATCTGGTTTGAAGCACGACGCCCCATGCTGACTAGAACGTTCTCGTCGCTGCCCCCGCAATACAACCTGCAGGAGTGTAACGTTGACTTTGGTGGACAGCGGGGTGGGATCTTTGATGTGAGCGAAGACAAAGATCACGAGGGCTGGTTTTGTGAGTTCAAGAAGGGTTGTCTTGCCAACGTCTACAACGTCACAAGACAGCATACGAGTCCTAGCTCCAATGTCCAAGGCGATGTGCATCATGTGGCCAATGCAATGTTGGGTTTCGACTACTTGAAGAATTGGCAGTTTCTCAAGTGGCGCACTCAATGGTACCTGAACATTGTCGACCCGACGGATGGCTCCATCATAGCGCACGCGAAGCAACACGTCTCTTCGAATCCGAATGACGAGCTGCGCACCTTCAACTGGACAGTGGACATCTCAGAGTCTTCGCAGCTGCCAAATTGGGTTGTTGGCTTCCTAACCGCCTTTAATGACGTGCATCCGCAAGATAGTTTCGGTATGCCTGGAGCCAACGGCAGGAGGAGGAGGATGGCCGTATACTAATTAGCTCACTGGCCGACCTTGGAAAGCTCGGCAGAGAGGGGTTGAGTGCTGCGGAGTCACGACTTCAGAGATCATTCCAAAGCTCTGAGCAAAAGAGCCTCAAAATTTGTGCAGTCAACCTCGGCTAGCTACTACTACTACTACTACTACCACTACTACTACTACTACTACTACTACTACTTCTACTTCTACGACTACTACTACTACTACTACTACTACTACTGCTACTACTACTACTACTACTACCACTACTACTACTACTACTACTACTACTACTACTACTACTAGTGCCACTACCACTACCACTACCGCTGCCACTACTACTGCCACCACCACCACCGCCTCCTCCACCACCACCACCACCACCACCACCACCACTACTACTACTACGACTACTCCTACTACTACTACTACTACTACTTCTTCTACTACTACTACTACTTACCACTACTACTTACCACTACCAGTACCACTACGGTCAGTGCGCAAGGTTGCCGTTTCAAGGCCTCAGGTTTCAGCTCTGGGGGCACAAACTTGCCTTGACTCCGAGCTCTTGAATCCGAGAACCCAAGGGAGCCTCAGACCCTCCTATGTATTTCTGTATGTATGTATGTATGTATGTATGTATGTATGTATGTGTGTATGAATGTATGTATGTATGTATATATATATACATACATGGATGTGTGCGTGTGCGCATATACATATATATGCATGTATATGTCTATGTATATGTATATGTACATGTACATGCATATGTAGATGTATATGTGTATGTGTATGTGTCTGCATGTATGTATGTATGTAATGTAATGTAATGCAATGTAATGTTATGCAATGTAATGTAATGTAATGTTATGACATGACATGACATGATATGATATGATACGATACGATACGATATGTATGTATGTATGTATGTATGCATGTATAGATAGATAGATAGATAGATAGATAGATAGATAACTGTTTCTTGTTTGTCTACTTGTTTTTGCAGTGGTAAACCGGGATCGGGGATTCAAGCAAGCCAGGAGGCCACAAGCTGTTCGAATACCAGGCCGGGCTTTGCTATGGGCCTAAAGCCAAGGCACTCAGTCTGCTGACTCCACATGTTTAGGGTTTAGTGTTTGGGGCTTAGGGTTTGGGCAAGGTACTGTCAACACTCCTGGCGTGTCACTGTTCCAGGGTCTGCAGCCACGAATCCCAGCTGCTAGTACTGGTAGTCGTGGCTTTGCAGTGCTATTAGTCTTACACGAAGCTGTGACCTCTGAACCTTTATCCCTCATGTCCTGTTCGTCGTTTTATGCCTTCAGCCTTATTCTAAGCCCTAGCCCTAGTCCCAAGAATCCCAAAACCTTCAGCCGAAACCGCGGTTGTGAAGCCTCCATCCATGGAAACACAACGAAACCGAAAAAAGGCCGGCGAGCGCCATGTCTCCTATGCGCGAGGCTGATGAGACTGAGCAGCTTCACGTCCGAGATTTGGGGCGATTTTCCTGCCTCCCTTGCTTGGGGCTTAGGCTAAGGGGCCAGTTTGGGATTCAGATATTAGGAGTCAAATTCTCAGGGTCTGTAGGACTGTGGGACTGCATGATAGAATGTCAAAACTTCAAAACATGCTACGGAAGCGATTTCAATGTTGCTTCAGGCCTTGGGGTTCACTGGGGTTGTGCGGTGTCGGTTTCATGCGGTTTAGGGCTTACGGTTTGCTAGGCTGCTAGGCCCTAGGATTGGGTGATGCAGTCTGCAGCATACCCCAAAGTCGAGAAGCGCTTGGGGATCTCATTTAATTTAGGGTAGGAGCTTCAGAGTTGCAGCATGGAGAGTTGGGTTTTACAACCTCCGCGCACTGCATCCGAACCAAGTTGGCTGCTTTAGGTCACAGCAGCTTAGAGATAGAGTTTATCCGCCCTCACCCCGTGTCCCGAAAGCTGGATCCGTAAGAGGAATTATGCCCCGAAGCCTAAGGGAAGGCTTTGGCTGCTTTGCCACAACATGCCTTGGGTGTTTACAGAAGCATTTAAGTGTTTGAGGGTTAGGCTCTTCCATGCTTTTCTAGTAATCAGCACACAGATTCTTCTGCATATCGGGTGAATGAGCGGTTTCTCTCGGCTCTTGGTGAGGGGGGGCGTAGTAAGCAGGCTACAAGTAAAACTCGAAATGGGGACACCACGACATGTAACCGCTGGACTTTATGCATTTGAAAGGCTCCTGAGCAGTCTGTATCAAGGATCGCTGCCACTTTGGCGTTGCATGTACTCGAGCCTCAAGAACGGCAAGTGCTGCTTGGATGTGATCGGGGCTGGTATCCGCGTCTTATACTTGATCCGATGTGATCGTTCATTGTCTCGGGATTGGCTGGATGTCTGGGGGATGGCCAGGATGGGCACTAGTAGCATAAAGTCTGCTGAAGAGCGTTGGCAGCAGTTTGCCGGTCGGTCCAGGCCCTTCACCGTTAATCAACCAACATCTAGACCCTAGACATCCGCTCTAAGTCAGAAGCATGTCGCAGCCTGACATTCTGAAAGCCCCAATGCGCCGCCATGTTCAGAATCGTCATTTCGCCGACAAAGAGATACGAAAGTCGTAAGAAGCAAAAACCCTTATGGTAGCCCTTATAGAACCCTTTTGAGGAACCTTTTAAAGGCTCGTACTGTACCCCAATAGAGAGACTTGTGCAAGTTCAGACCTCAGAGGAGCTTGCCTGGACCTTGGGAGGAGAGACTTGGGCTTGTGCTGTGTAAGACCAGTGGGTTTAGGGTTCGGGTTTCAGGGTTTAGGTTTAGGGTTCTGGATGCAAAAAAGGGTTTAGAGTTTAGGGTTTATCGAAATTATAGGGGTTTGGGTGCCAAGAACGTTTTGAGCGGAACGTGTTGCCTGTTGGAACGATTTTCGAAGTTGGGGGCATGAGACCCTTATGAAACCTATAAGCCCGCTATACATCCGCAGACGCTTGCGACTTGAAGTCGGCTCGCAAGCTACGGGGAGCTCCGTCTTTGTGGGACGTTGTTTGCCCTTTCGGCCGACGATCATGGCTAATGCGACACTTTCCGCGCCTCCGCGGCTTAGTTGCATGGATTTCAGGCTCAGAAGGGTGCAGGGCTTATATGGTTTAGGATAAAACGGTATTGCGTGGTTGTGTTTTATCTTGTTGGGTGCTGGCTCGGCGCAGACCGCAAGAAAGGAGTGGGAAGTTCTTGCCGTGATGTGCATCCGTCATCCTAGACACAAGAACTCGTGCATCCTACGTCCTTCCCTGCGGTCCAAACCCTAACTAAACTCTGCGCCGAGAATGCTAAACAGCTGAACGCCTTGGCCAAAACCTTACAGGTACTGGGGAGAGATCAACGCCATGCACCAGTTCTGTGAAGAGAAGTGCCTCGGGCTGAACATGAAGATGTGACCCTACGGAGCGTTTCAGGAACCTTGGGTTTAGGGTTTAGGGTAATGTGTCAGGATTCCAGGTTTTCGTGAGTTTAGCATACGGCTGAAAGAACAGCTACATATACTTTACCGCAGCCGTATCGAAGAATCAACGGCGAATATACAAGCCAGAGTCTACAAAGGGATCGGGATCATCACGTCATAGAAGCAGTCCCACGATCAGTTGCTCAAGCGCCTCAAACCTGTTTCTGTTTATCTTTCCGAGGTACGTCGTGTCCCCCTATGTCGCCGAGTTTTGGAACTCCCTGTGCCTGCGACGGATAGTAGAATCGTTTGCGGCTTCAGTCAGTGCTTTAGGTTAGGGCTGAGGTTTTCGGTGGTTTCGCGTGTTCGATGCAGCGACCTCGTGCTTGCATGTGTAGCTTGTTCGGACTTGTCAATCTTAATGAGAATGGAAAGCTCTCAGCAAGGAGCAACATCCCGTTCTTCTGCGTTCCAGCCGCGTACTGCCTCTACCGTGGCCAGATCTACGACATGCGCGTGAAGATGATTTGGATCAGCATGCTGCTTGGGCTTTGGTTGGCCTGTCCCAGAGAACCCAATACCCCTTAACTAAGGAATATGCCGTAAATCATAATATTAAGGCCCCTATAATTTAAGGGATGTTCCTTAATTAAGGTGTATTGGGTTCTCTGGGATAGATGCCATGCCCCAACTCAATTTGACAATTGGTGACTCGCGATGACCCCATCTCCGGCTCTGAAAAACACCCTTCCGAGAGCAAGCGCGGCATTCTACACTACACTCCATCCCTCCCCATAGCATAGTTAGGGTTTAGGGTTTAGGGTTGCGTTGTGACTTTCTCCAACCTGGTGAAGCTCTGCAATAGTCCTGTCACCACGAGCATGCCGCCTATGATCCCACGCTGGATACTGCTACTGCTATGTCAGCAACCACAATCATGTCGGCAGTTCTGCTTCTCCCTGAAAGACTGTAGGGCTTCAGTTAGCCGAGATAATAGGTGCATAAGAAACCTACCTGTAGATGTTGTGTTACTTTCGAGCCCAAAAGATTGTCCCCAGACTTGAAGCAATGCTCACGATAGTTGCTGTTGCAGTCCGATCCCCTCAACGCCAAGCCTGAACCATACCCGGAAACTCTGAACCCTGAACTCTAAACTCTAAACCTCGAAACCCTGAACCAGAAGCCCCAGATCCACCACGAAACCACCAATTCCTGAAGCTTAACATAAGCCCTACAGACCCCCGAAACCGACTCCTCGATCGACAGAGGTTTGTGGTCGGCTTGGGCAGCTTCATGTTCCATGGCACTATGCGTTTCGAGTGGGCTACTTGGCTTGGGGCTCGGGGAGTAGGGGTTTTGAGTTTAAGGTTAGGGTATAGGATGGTGTAGGTTAGGGGCTTCAGCGTTTATGGTTTTGGGCCTATGGCCTGATTTGTAGGGCTTTGGGGTTAAGGAGTTTTGAGGTTCCGCGTTGGCGAAAATGCACTTCTTGGCAAAGAATAGTATACCTATCTCTTTTGGGCCTCGTGAGCTCAGTAACCAAGTTGAATGTAGGGTCTTTTCCAGGATTTTGGGTTGCCTCTTGGTTTGAAGCGTGGGTGGTTGGAGATTGAAGGCCGCAACCCTAAACCCTAAACCGCACATGTTGGGGAAGTTGTGGGTTTGGGGCGGCTGGCTACTGGGGTTCGGGGGGGAATTCAGGGCGCAGGGTTGGTCCATGAGGCATGGATTCTGCAGTGTTTGCAAACTCGGCTGCGGGTGGCTCATACTTCAAATGTTCAGTTTAAGAGGTAGAGACAGACCGTATAAGCCAACGCCAAAACTAATTGCGCGTAGCATCACGTGATCGGCGCAGACAACGCTTCGAGCATCCTTTTCTGGGTATAGGGAGGGGCCGATGCTTGTGTGCCGGCCACATAGTTGTTCATTTGATTGTTGCCTGAGTAGAGCCTGGTCCGGCTGATGAACATGATGATGGCCGTGTCGTCTCGTCTGATTGCTGCCTGGCCAGAGCCCGGCCTAGCTGATGCGCATGATGCTGGCCGCTGACCGCTTTGTTTCGTTTGACTGTGTCCTGGATAGCGCACGGCCCAGCTGACGCACGTGATGCTGGCCGAATCGTCTCGCTCGCTTCCTGTTTGGGCAGAGCCTGGCCCAGCTGATGAGCATGATGCTGCCCGTATCTTGTCGCCTGATTGCTGCAAGGGCATAGCATGGCCCAGCTGATTCACATGATGCTTGCCATCTGGTCTCATCTGATTGCTGCTTGCGTAGCGACTGGCCCAGCTGATGCGCATGATGCCGGCCGTATCTTATGGTCTGAGTGCTTGCCTGGCCACAGCCTGGCCCAGCTGATGCTCATGATGCTGGCCACGGGCTTCTTGTTTTGTTTCACTGTGTCCTGCGTATAGCATGGCCCAGCTGATGCACATGATGCTCGCCAAATCGTGTTGTCTGAATGCTTGCTTGGGCAAAGCCTAGCCCAGCTGATGCTCATGATAAGGGCCGTCTCGTCTCTTGTTATCACTTCTAAAATGGTTTCGTCGTACTCGCACCTTTATTTACAAGATTGCTGACCTTACTTATGACTTGATGCCTTGTGCTGATTTGTTCTCGGGGTTGGTTCGCAGCCCAGAGCAGTAGGTTCCGGAGGCCATGCTGACATGTAGTTGGAAGTAGGCTGCTGCTCATCATCGCCGAGCCCGAATGACTTCAGTTGGCCAGGGTTGAACGGTTGGGGTTCTGGATGCTAACGCTCTGATAGAATCTGATGAGGAAATGTGGGATGAAGTGCCCATGTTCTTGCTGGTCCTGTCCGCCATCGTCTCGAAGGACATTTGATTTGGGTGCAGGCCTCTGTGAGACAGCGTTGTCCATTCAGAGCCCTCAATATTGCGATCATGTCAGCTGCTTGTGAATGAAGACCTTTTTCAGACAGGCTAAATAGATGTCATAGCCTGCAACTGCTTGAAACGCAAACCCTAAATCACAATGACAAACGTCTGTTGCTAGCCGGCAGCTACATGGCATGCCCAAACCCGGAGCCAAAGGACCTTGACGTAGCGGTAAACACCATCGCCATCTTAAGCCCTTGGCTCTGCATTGAGCTTGAGTATCCGGTTGTAGTGCGGACAAACGGTGTACAGCAGATAAGTATGATAAGCAAGTAACATCTTGTCTGATCTACTTACGCCAAGAATCCGAGTTTGTCGACTCGTCACCCGATACTACTACAGTACGCGAGCCCAGAAAGGCCCTAGTAAACATATTTAAACTTTGTACTACTGACCTGTAAAGCTTTTGTATAGACCTAGAACGCCTGCCAAGCCAGTCCAACACTTTCTGAAAACTCTTTCATCAATTCTGACGCTCCATGCCCCATGAATCCCTGGCAAGGATGATGTGCATTGGATGACGTCGGGGATCTGGAAGCATCTCATTCATCTTCTAAGTTTCGGAGCAGCGACCGTTGGCATGTGCATGCTCCTTGGACGGCTAGAGGGTTCGGAGGTTTAAGGTTGCACAGGGGTTGTCAAAGAGGTTCCATAAGGTTTCGGCAAGGTTTTAGGCTCTGGATTCAGGGTATAGGGTCTGGGGATTTTCTGCTTAGAGTTCACGGTCTTTTTGTTGTGTAAAGAACACTCGGAAATTCGGGATTTGAATTGCATGCTGCATCTATGAGGGGAGGTTTCATTAGCTTTTTGTAAGATTGGCAGCTGTCACGAGACCACGTATGGGAGGGCTCCCGGCCGTGGTATGTGGTGGTATGACTGGTTGGCGGTTTGCTTTGGGTTCCCGGGATTCTGAGGTTTAGGGCCCCATACACTCATAAACCCCAAACCCTGAACTCCATGCCCTATAATCCTAAACCGTAAAGCTACCGAGGTACTTGCTGCGGGGCGACTACGAGATCTTCCTGCCACTCGGCCCGTCTCAGGCTTTGGGAGTCTACGTTAGGGTTTCCGGCTCTCGTGTTGAGACGACTTGGGTTTAGGGTTTAGGGGTGAGGATTGGGCTGTGAGTTTATCGTTTTTGCCCTGAGCTGCGATCGTAGGCCTAGTGACAATCTAAATCTCAGCGCGACACTCTAAAAACATGGCTCCAAGACCGCACCTAAGATAGAAGCCAGCCTAAGCAATACCATTCCTTAGGTTTCTGTTCTGTAAGTATTTGTTTAAGTCTACAGCACACCAAACATATTCAAAACAGCATGCTTCTCCTTAAGCCCTTGACTGCTGTTCAGAAGCCGTCTCCTCATGTCTCCTCCTGCGTTTTCAATACATTTCAACGTCCGACCTCGCCTCAATTGGGGCTCGATGAGGGGCTTCGGGTTTAGGGTTTACCCTAAACCCCGCAACCCTAAACCCTTAGCTCTTTCGACTGTACCCTGCAATGCGGGCTTCGTCCTAGCCAGGTGGGAGGCAAAAAAACCCTTCACTCTCACAAACCCTAGCCCTGAACCATAGACCTTAGCTTACTTTCAGTGTCGCAGTCTGGGATCTTGATGCGGTTTACGACCTAAGCCAAGTGTTGAGAGGTGTGCAGTCACTTCAGGGAATACTAACAGGGCACTTGGGCATATGCTTTCCACATGCCTGGCAGCAACGGTGATGGCTTCCAGTTCGCATTTCGGTGTTGCACAGGGTTTTACATCCTGCTTATATGAACAACTGAGAGAGTTGATGCCTTGTGCCATGCCTGCGCAGGGAGGGCCTACAAAGCCCTCGAGCATACTGTTCCGTGAGCCAAGAACCTGACTAGGCTGACCCGACTGTGAAAGCATAACATGCATAAACCGCCCGAGACCGCACTGTGGACGCCTTTTTCTTTAATTTAGGACACCAAGCACAGGCTATGCTATACGCCTCATTGAGGGAGGGCAGTCTACATCTACTATTGTTGATATACTGATCATAAACATGTTCTTCCTAAACTTCCTAAACCCTAAACCCCAAGGCACTCCTTCACTGTCGTTGTGCTCTTGGACCTTATCCTGAGCTGCTCGGTCATCAGGAATTTCGCGGCTTTCGAGCGTAGGGTTGGAGGGCCTTTGGGTTTTGGGTTTAGGGCCTTTAGGGTTTACGGTTTAGGGTTGAGCTTGAACCTTATGGATCTTTTGGGGTTTAGAATCCTTGACGTGAGGGTTTCTAGACCCTAAACCCTATAAACCCTAAACCCTAAACCCTACGAATCGTGCGGAGCCTTGCCTGCTGTGTGCGAGAGTGAGTGTCGAAACCCTCATTTCTAAAGGGGCATCTTGGAGTTTAGGATTTGGGGTGGGGCCGGGGTACCGAGCGGAATTGGTCTGCATTGTCAGGAAATCCTCACACTAAATGAAGCCGACACCCTCAAACCCCGAACCCATAAATACACCTAATGTCGGGGCCTAAATAGATGCCAATACTATTTCGGGGGTTCCTTATTATAATTAAATTATAGTACGACGGGCCCCAAAAAGGCCTCTATATTAATCCTCAGCAAAGATCTTGTGGCCTGAGGCTTGGGGACCGCACAGTGAAACCGTCTTTCAGACAGCCTGCTAAACCCAAGAATTTGGAACACTGACCGCTCTTCCAGAGGCTTCGTATGCACGCAGAAAGCGGATCTGCATGGTTCACATATTGCCAGTGGCCTGATCCTCGAATGCAAATTAAATGGGGTTGATGTGGTCAGAGATTTGGTTTTTCCACCAAACAGTCTCGCAACGTTCACCGTATGTTTTTTTTTTTAATGAGGGGGGGCCTGAATCATTAGTACCAATATTAATAATAATAATAATCATAATCATAACCATATACTCATAATCATAGTATACTAATATTAGTAACACTATATAGTATAATGAACAAGAATGATATTAGGTACCGCCCCCATTCAACCAGAGTTTGATTACCAAGGCCTCATCTGCTCCCAAGCGTTTAAGGCAGGTTTCCTAACATTAGGGGCCGTACTAATAGATAAGTACAATAGGATGCAGGGTCTATAGACCCTAAACACCCGAACCCCCTAGACAGTAGTTCGAAAGTGTGGCTAGAACTACTACGACCCTGGGTGGCCGAAGGTTGTGCAGAGCTTGTGGTTGTGGTTAATGTCTTTACGATGGCTAATGTGCTGTCGTTCGCCAAAGTGCCCGTGCCGTCGTACCAGGACCCTTGCCCTGGCATGTCCGCGTGTGAGTGCTCAAACCCAAAAGGCCCAAAATCCTGAGTCCAAGGATCATTGGATACGCAGCCTCTCTGGGCGTGGGGCGCTTGTTGTGGGAAATCGAGAGACAGGCGGGAGCATACACAGTGGTAGATGTAGTGATATGTATGCAGAGATGTTTCTTCGTGTAAATATGCATAGATACACAAAAAGCTATATAAACATGTTCTGAACAACCCGAAGAATGTAGGTCGTGTGGGTTGCAGGAACACTCTATAACCAGAGCCTATGCTGTACCTACAGTCTCTGTCGTAGTTTTTTCCTGGCCAGCCCAGTCTTGTGGTTAGGAACCTAAAGTACGAGACAAGGTAGCCAACATGGATCTGCAGTCGAGACTAACGGTCTAGACCATTGACGGGGCTCTCATTCTGCAACCTTCAGTTAGGACAAGGTTTTCGCACAGACGTGCTTACTTAACGCACCAGCCCGGAACACAGCGTTGGACCTAGACCCATGCTACGTACGCAAAGCTTACTGCAAAAACGAATCCTAAAGCCTGAACCCTATACCTAATCCACGAGGTTCTTCTAGGCGGCTCGACTGCTGGTGGATTGGAATAGGGCACTTAAAAAGAAGCAAGCCCAAACACCACTGGCAAAGAAGCCCTCTACTTACAAAGTCCTAAGCTCCCAAGCAGGCCTGAACCCAAAGCCTAGAACAACCTACTCTGGAGGTCGGAAGACTCACTAATCATATTCGCGACGGTTCCTGATCATATAAGTATGCTCTTAGCTACCCCCAAACCACTGTGCGAATTTTTAAGGCCCTCATATATATATATATAGAGATTCATATTTATTTATTTACTTATTTATTTATTTACCCCTCAAGCAGGCTTGTCGCCCTGGGCATGGAGGAGCCACAGCCCTGTACTTCGGCTCCATTCGCGATGCCTTGGGATGGTGGGCTTAGCTTAGGGCTTACGGCTCTAGGGCTTAGGTTTTCGTGCCTAGGCCTTCGGACCTAATTAGGTTTTAGGGCTTAGGGCTCGGAGCTTTGTGTTTAGTTGTTGAGGGCAGTTTCAGCAGAAAGCAAACTCGAAGCCAAAACCTAGACA
Organism: Symbiodinium necroappetens; assembly: GCA_905231915.1. Lineage (NCBI taxonomy): Eukaryota > Dinophyceae > Suessiales > Symbiodiniaceae > Symbiodinium > Symbiodinium necroappetens. The sequence continues at coordinate 1,682 of CAJNJA010012142.1, read as the reverse complement.
ATGTGAAACCCTAAGCCCGATTCGAACCCCAAATGAGCTACCTGTTGAAGGACTTGTATAAGGAAGTCATAATAAGAAACCCAAAGAAAGCAGGTAGTTTTACAGGCTTTATGCCCAAAACTTTAGGTACACCCTAGGAACTGCAGGTCCGAACCACAAGCCGCAAGCTTTCTGCCCCGAAGGGCTTTGGGTTTGGGATGTAGGCTTTAGGATTTGGGGTTTAGGATTTAGGGTTTTGGATTTGGGGTATAGGATTTAGGGTCTAGGATTTAGGGTTTAGGACTTAGGGTTTAGGATTTTGTCATCCACAGCTTTTTCTGTGCGCTTTTTTTGCCTTAAGCGGGGGTGAGGGTTGCTTAGGCGCTGGCCGGCACCTCAGTCCGTGCTGAAAAAGGGTTTAGGATTTGGGGTCATGAGGGCATGTACACTGCAGCCCCTCCTCAAAAACGTTAAATCTAAGCCCTAAACCCTGAGACCGTAAGCCGTCTGACTAAGGCTGCATGTGTTGTGGCACTTCTTGGCCGGACTATCTGCCGCTCGGATTTTTGCTTGCTTGGTTCCCTAGTAGTGCCTTTGTGTCCTTTTGTGTAGGGCTCTCTGCTTCAAGCTGAACAGCAGGAACAAGGCGCCCGCATTATTGAAGGGTTCACGGGGAACCTCTCCAATTGAAGCTTTGCCTGGTGGTTCATGGCACCTGGTGTTTGGGGCTTTATTTTGGTGCAGTATGTATAGCCTGATTGTACCTGCGTCTGGCCAGCACCGAGGTTTTTCCCCTTTATAGTTCTTTTCGGTGCTGGCGGTTCGGGACCCTGACTCGAAAATTCAGAGCTGTCTAGATGCTATGGAACCCTAACGCTCAGCTCTGAATTAAACCATGCCACTGAACTCTTCCAGAACCTCGAAACCTTGAACTCCCTTGACACTGGCATCCACACCGGTGTGATCAAAGATCTACACAGCCCCCAAACCCCAGAGCCTCAAACTGTAAACCCCCACCCCGCGCCGAAAGCCAAAACCCTAGACCCCAGAGTCCTAGAGCTTTACACCCCAACCCGGTGCAAACCCTAACCGCTAGAGGTTTAAACTTCACTATAAGGCCTTAATCTCTACAAACCCCCGAAGCCCTTCAAACCCTAAAGCCTTAGCTCCCTAAATGCCGTGTCCCCCCAAACCCTATGAACGCCCTAAGCCCTAAACCCTATAGGCCTCGAAACCCTAAAGCCTTTAAATCCTACAAGCCCTCAAACCCTGAACCCCAAACCCTAAGACCCAAAGCACCCTAGAGGCCGTAAAACCCTAAGACCCAAAACCGTCAGAAGCCCTAAAACCTTAACAAAGCAAAAACCGCGCAGACCCTAGGCCCCAGAGCCCGAGGAAGCCAAAACCACACAAACAGACCTAAACCCTAAACCCCAAANNCTAAACCCAGGTCTACTTCGGGTCACTCAGCGATGCCCAGGTTCGCTATGCCGCTCTTGGAGTCTCGCCTTCGGCCTTTTCTTTTGAGGAGTTTAGTTTTGTTTTGCTTAGGTTTTGAGGGTTTTGGCTTTTAGGGCTTATAGGTCTCAGAGGCTAGGTTGTAGGATTTAGGTGTTAGCTAGCGCGCGCCTGAATGACCCATAGGGTTTTGGCAGGTTTTTGCGGTTTTAAGGCTTTTCTGTGTGTGTGTGTGTGTGTTTTTT
>CAJNJA010012141.1:364-73058 GCA_905231915.1 Symbiodinium necroappetens | reverse complement strand
GGGGGGGGGGGGGGGGGGGGGGGGGGGGGGGGGGGGGGGGGGGGGGTGCGCCGGACTGGATTACGGGGTCGGAAGAAGGAGCAACATAGATCCTTTATAGTCCCTAAAAGAAGTAATATGTACAGTGGACCCCAAAAACTCTCATTTTTCTACCAAAAGAGCAAGAACCTTGAGCCCAAAAACAGGATCTAACAGCGCCACGACCCGACCTCATGCAGATCCCAACAAGCCCCAACTCGTCGGCAACTACCCTTTTCAAGAACCTAGAACCGCCACCGGAAGTCAAAATCTCGACGAAACAGGTATTGGAAAGCGACCTTCCCGAAGAACCGAAGACGTCGCTGACAGCAGGCGGCACCAATCTTTTCAACTTAGCCAGCAATGCAAGGTCTCAAAGTTACCACTCTTGGGGAATGGTTTGTGGGATGGGTTATAGGGGTTTTTGTTTCAGTAAAACTCTGTCGGGTCCTCGTAACCCTCACACTCATGTTGCCAAGGACTGATACCCCACAACTGCAGACACCTCAATGTGAGGATGCATGCAGGACAGCCCTGGAGCTTGTTCAGTCCATTTCCCTGCAAATCTGGAGAATGCCTCGTGCAGCAACAAGTAGTGAAACCTAAGCTTTCAAATTCTAAACCGCATTGACCGCTGCTAAAAATCAGAAGGGGAACGATTACGCGGAGTCTCAGAGGCTGCGGTGCAGAATCAGTTGCATCTGGAGATTCAAACTTCGTACCATCCCTTCAATTACTTCAGCTTATGGAGAACTCCGGACTTTTCGGGTTTCTACACTTTCTGAAGATAAGGACTGCTGTTCGCTGGGGCATTGAAGGAAGGAGGGAAGTGGTATCAAGAATAAACGAAATCTCCTGTATAGAAAAAGCCGCCGTGAAACCCATACAACGCAATACGAAGACGCGATACACTTCAGAAAATGAGCATGCAGCCGTTGCATCAACAGCTTCGAAGCAGCGCCCTACCTCACCTGGCATACTATGGAAGGAAGTCTGAAGAGTTACTAACGCTAGTCTTCAGGGTTCCTCGTAGAGCTGCCGTATAATACTAAACCCTAAACCCAAACCCCTAAAACCCCTCTTTTAGAACTGCTCAAAGCCTTCTTCTTGGGCCTCCCTTCCAGGCTCCATTGCAGAGACCTCCGAGTCTTTCCAGGATCCCGAGCTGCCCAGACTCAAAGTGGCGCCTTGGCTGACTTGGGGCCAGGAGTTGCTGTGGGCCGCATATGCCTTTACTAGGTCCCTGAGTAGTACCCTTTTGCCCTTTTTATTTTCAGGGCACCCCTTCCAAAAGCCGAATGGTAGGAAAAAGGGTACCCTTATTATAAAGGGGCTACTCAGGAACCAATTTTAAAGAGACACCATGCAAAAAAGAAGATAGTAAGGTTCATAGGGCTGTAGGGGGTGTCGGGTATAGTTTAGGCTACTTTTTTGCGGGAACCTTGTCCACCAAAGCGCAGAGTAACAACTTCTGTTGTCGCTGGTCTTTTCATTCCTTTAGGGGTTCAGGTAGATGGTCGGGTCTCCGGCCTTGCTGAAGTAAGCCTTGTTTTTTTCGCATGGACGGGGCTGGTTCGAGCGGTGCCACATCCTACCAACCCTAAAGGCTGTACAAGCACCTTACGTCTTGAAAGGCCTAAAACCTAGAGTCTTTTGTGATTATGCAGTTGCACACGGCCCGCTTTTCATGTCTTTTCACATGCGCTGCAGAAGGGTGCTCCTTTGAAGATCTCGGGGGCTCCGGGCGTTTGGCAAGTGACCCGACATCGATGCTTCATCCTCCGGAGCTTCAATGACCAATAAAGGGGGCCTTAATAAAATTTAGAACTGGGTTTTGGGATATAGGATGCTATAATGAAAAGAAGGAGCCCCAAAAATAGTATTCGTAATTATTGTTTGCCCCTATAGTAGTGCTTCCTCGATTTTATACGTTGAACTGCAATGTATCCCGAAGTCCTGTCGCACTGGGGCACCGTAAGAACGTCGTGCTTCCTCGATTTTATACGTTGAACTGCAATGTATCCCGAAGTCCTGTCGCACTGGGGCACCGTAAGAACGTCATGTGATGCAGCCTTGTCAAATTCACAAACGCCAGTGCTTGTGAATATAAGAGTTGTTTCTGTTTGCGGAAATATTCGTGACTGCAGAGATGTTTAATCCGGGACGCATCAACGCTGCTGTTAGTTCCGGTTTTGGACGTGCGCTCGCAGGCTTCATGCTTCAATGAGGCTTGAGAGGTTTATCCGCATTCAGGAATGCATAACGGGATGGATCTGCAGAGCAGCATGATACCACCCTATAGCCCCTGACAGGTGGTGTAAAATGCCCAGCCAGCCCAGTTACATCGAGACCGGCTGCACCTCCGCGCATCCTAAGAGGATGCGATAGGAGGTCGAAGCGCAAAACACCGCCGCTTGAATCTAAAGCTCCTGCAAGACCAGAGCCCCCATACTAAGCCCCGATCCCCTAAACCCTTCAGCCTTACCCAAAACCCTTGTAGCCTTGAATCCCTTAGACCCGAAAAGCTTAGGCTCCAAAAAGAATCGCACCCCAGGAGGGATTGCGCCTGGTGGCAGCGCAGTGGTCAAACGGTGGAATTGAAAGGGACGGCACCAAGGTGGAGTATGCTCCTTGGCTGCTTCGGGTTCAGGGTTTAGGGTGTCAGGATGCGTTTGAAAGGTTTTCGAGGGTCTAAGGGTTTGGGTGCCGGCTCTATGGCTTATCGATCCAGCGATTTGTGTTGTTGTTGATCCGTTTGGTCCGAGGAAATAGTCCAAGGCTTGCTTTCAACACAACGCACAAGGTTCCTTGAGATCATCCCTTAGGGAAGAGGATTGATAACTTCGGAGCTTCCCCTAGTGGTAAGCACTAATATCTACGCCCTCTTACAGTAACTGTAGTAGCGCAAGAGCATCTTCAGACCGTACTTCTTGGAAGGTCCCTTTTCCATCATTGTTTCAGGCTCATGCCTACACTCCCTTGTGGGGTTAGTTTATGCGCCTCAACAGGCGAACTGAGTTCAGACGGTTGGGTCTGGTATGCTGCGGACGTGGGAGCCCCCAAGAGTCTGGGTCCCACCAGTACATGGGATCGATGCTGTCGTTGGTCAGTTTGGGGTTTGATGGAGCCCCATGCAGGAAGTTCACGGCACGGTCTTGGGCCAAGAGCTGTAGAATCTGCAGTGTATGGACAGCCATTCACGTGGACTGACCTCACTTCAGGCTCTTCCGAAATGTCCAACATGTACTTCGTACAGTTTGTCATGGCAATTCAGATCTCTTGAGGAACATGGTAGGAATTCGCTTCTTCAACAAACTCTAGAACCCCTAAACCCTTTTCGCAAGATAAGCAGATCAGTAGTTACTAAACGATAACCCAAGCTGTAAGCCTATGAGCGCCCTGAGAACGAACCACGAAGAGCTCTCTCTCCCCATAGGACCTGTGTAGAAAACCCACATCAAACCACGCTGCCAGGAGGTGGAGCTTCCTCCGATGGTGTGGCATCCCAGTATTTCAAAGGGGAGCCTGGTTTATGGGGTCTATAGGGTTTTCGGGTTTAGGGTCTATGTTAGCGTTTGGGAGTTTAGGGTTTTGTGGTTTAGGGTCTAGGGGACTGGCACAAAGACGTGCAACAAGGAGCAAGAGATTCAGAGGTTCTTGTAAGAGTTGTTGTGACTACAGCGATCCATGACATTAGCAGCATGGCTTGCGGGCCTTGTGCTTTATGGTATTCTACAATGAACAACCAATCCCAATTCGCACTGTTAATTCCCCTATGGTATGCACTTAAGCCCGCAACACCAGAAGCATGGCCTAGAATACTGCGAGTTTTGGCAGTATGATGATACTTCTGTGCGTCCTTCGGAGGAATCTGTCGAAAAACGCTGAACAGAGTGTAGGGCCATTCTATCGATCTATCTACATAGTATATATAGATATATGTATATATACATATATATATATATACAAGTTAATGCAAACCATCGTTTGTGAATGGATAGAGAGATGGATAGACAGACAAATAGATAGATAGATAGATAGATAGCTAAATAGATACGTAGATAGTAACAGATAGATTTCATAGATAGGTAGATAGATAGATATGCAGACAAGCATACACATCTTGGACGACTGATCAGGCGGTCTAAGTATGTAGTGAGTTGCAAGTACCTTTACTTGTCTTGCCAAGCTGCCTGATCCTCTCAGTAGTCTAGATTTTTACAGGATTCTGGCATTGAGGTCCTTAAAATGGGACTGTGTATCCTAAACCCTAAACCCATTAGGCTCTGCGACTTGATACGGACCGGCGTTCCACAGGTCATCTGCCTCTCGAGTGGCGTGTCGCCCTCCCACGGCCGTTGGTACTTGTGCCTTGGCCAGAATCGGCTTGGTAAGAAGAGAGCAAGTTTGCTGTTGACCTTGGGGTGTGATCCCAGACCACTTCAAGGACTGAGGTACCCCACTCCATTCATTAAGCTGGTGTCCTGCCGAAGTTATCGATCATTTGCATCCTTTCACCCCGTTGTCCCACACGCACAACTGAAGTCATATGGGCCGGGTAGATCCAAAACCCACTTGAGCAGCAGATGCTTGGCTTAGATCTGCGTTCGGCCTATGGTGTCAACGTCTGAAGCAAAAGTGCCGACATGATGAGACCATGATGTGTGTGCGACTCACTGTACCTTCGCCTAAACGTTTACAGCAGGGCTTCAGTGCATATCTTCACAGAATGGTAGACGGGAGATGCAGAAATGAGAACCAAGATTACTGAGTATTGCGGCGCCGTTTTCAGTTTCTCTTGGTTTAAACGAGCATCTAAAAGCCTGCAAGCCGAGGGCTGAAGCGTCAGGACCCCCGAGGCCATGACGAAAGCCTCAGGGGTCCCAAGTAAGACATACGGTTGATGATCTAAATCCTGCATTATCCATAATTAGGAATATACCATAATTCCCATAGTTTAGGGTCCTTAACGTAATGCAGGATTTATATCATCAACAGCATCAGGTGTCCCCTCGTCATTGCCTATGCCGACGCCTTTGGCACAGACCTCGCCGATCCTCCAGCAGCTCGGAAAAGGCTTTAAAGCGTTTAGGGTTTAGGGGTTTAGGGGGAGGCATTCATCACATGGAGATCTTGTTGAATTCATCTTCCTTCCATCCATCTTATCGCAGCTGCGACTCTTTACAAGTTTCTGGCTGCAGTACTCCCATACTGAGCAGCTGGGAACTTTCGTGCTTCATGATCCTGAGAACTAAACTCCAACCCGCCTTACTTGCAGCATGTGGCATATATCCTAAGTAGATAGACTCTTAGATTTTAAAAGGATGCTGCTCTATGTTCTATAGCAAGTTCTAAGGAGAGTCTGTTATGGATAAGAAACATATGTAGTACTATGCATTATGTTCTGTATTGTAGTAGCCATTGCAGATTATGTATTATACTACAGATTATGCTACATGACCGCATACTTTCTGGTTATTTTGTATAAGAATATCTTAGACGCAGAGGCTTAGCTTGCTGGAGTTTTCGATCCGTGGCCTTTGAGCTGGGGCGGGGTTCTTGGAAAGCGCTAATTTGGGTTTAGGATTAGGGTTTTGGGTGTCATTGCGGGCTGTAAGCGTTTCGGGTTTGGGGAGCACTGCATTATTATAAGAGATCTTGTCGATGTCCTCTTTTGGGGCTCATGGTACGGGGCTACTATAAGAGTTCCAGAAAGGGGCGCCCTACCGAGACTTACCAGAGAAGGCATCGGACCTCCAGTAGGTTTTATGGGTTTTCGGGTTTAGGGTTTTCGGGACTTAGAGCTTGGGCTTTGGGAGCTCTGAATTTTGGGAAATGCTTCGGGTCCAGCTTGAGGTTTAGGGTTTAGGGTTTCAGTGTTCAAGAAACCCTAAACCCCTACACCCCCAAACCCTAAACCCTAAACCCCTAAACCCCCTTAGAGACCAGAAGGATGCTGAGGCCCAGGAGAAGTTTGGATCTAAATCCGAAGTGATTCGGTTCAGAAACCCCGTGAAGCGGACCTTGAGAGCGTGGAAGAACCCGCGCATTGGGTGAAAGCCTTGGTGTTTGTTTTCCTCTTCGTACTCCGGTGAACCCTCAACGTATTCCTGCACCCTCAACCTTAAGTCTCGAAACTCGAAGCTTGGCACTGCGAATCCCAAGCTCCAATTCCCTGAAAGAGTAAATGGGACCCTGGGGCAGAACTCAGAACTACCCTGAATCCCTCCTGAAGCTCGAAGCTTGGAATAGCTTTGAATTCCGGCAAATCCTCGAAGCTTCCCCTAAACCCCAAAATTCCTATGGCAACAGACGTAACAGTTATGGCACGCATCAGAGATGAGCGAAGCTAAGGTTGCCCACGTCTATCTCAGGCAGGGGGGCCTAAGGTTTGAGGTGTTCAAAAGGTATCTGAATAACCTGCAGTATCCCTGTCCATTACCTCCATAACCTTACAACTATGCTACATATACCCCAAAGTAGTTCAGAGCTCAGGGAGGGATTTTGACTTGTCATGCTCGCTTCGTCTTGGGCTGAGGCTGCGCGGCTTGGCATCTCAGGGCTTCTTTGAAGCAGGCTGCCAGATAAACCCTGAACCACGATTTTGGGTTCAGGGTTTGGTGTTCACGGCAGACACTTTGAAAGTTATGGGTGCTCCAATCCTCCTGATAGATGCAAGTACTACAGAACCCTGGTTGGTGAAGCCCTTTTTTGTAATGGCCTGATCAGTAGGATCGGTATCATACAGAACAGGTCGAACTCACACCGCAACCAAAATCAGTCGAAAGGGATTGATTCATGAATCCTTCACCTTTGCACCGATTGTGAAACAAACAAACAAACAAACAGTTTTGCGTCCTCACCGGAAAAGCTCATGAAATACCCGACTAAAGCACTTGTCACTTGCTGGGCAGGAGAACACTAAGCATGCTCATTCATACTCATTCTCGCGTTATGAAACCGCATTCAGAAGTCGTAGTAAGACCCCATAAAACAGCTTGTTGCCCCCACGAATGCGACTCGTTTTTTTGCTTTCTCACGTCAAGTTTCCAAGTACGGTTCTGAGAAAGGTCATATCGAGAAGCAACAGCGACACCTGTTGGAAGGACATCGATGAACCCTGCCCTCTGTGCTTTGCATGGAGTCCGACTGGTGAGCTTTGCCTAGTCGGCACGGCAGCACAGGCTCTGATTCGCACCCAACCCCCCGCCCCCAACAAAGGCCTCCCAGAGCAGAAGCAAACGCAAATGCCGCTACTCACATCCCGCCGCGGAACAAACGCAGTGGGTGGGGCGAAACGGCCCCTCCTTCCTACGGAAGTGGGGTGGCAGCAAACCGCTTTCGGCTCAATGTCACCCTTCCTCTCGTAGTGCATCTTTCAACCCTAAACCGCAAACCATGAAACCCTAACCCTAAACCCCTCAACCCTAAACCCTAAACCGTTCCTGTCCTCGATGTCTTGCTTCTGGAGTGTGCCGCTCCCCGAGTCTCTTATCTTCTGGCACGGTCAGAGAAAACTCTGCCGTGCTGGCACCCGGCCTGCATGAAGACCGGTCCTCGCTCAAAAAGGTGGATTGTGGTTTTCAGTAGAAACTTAGGCCTGCTAAATTCCTGTCAGTTGTGAGTCCCTTTCCCTACGATTCGCGCTTATGTGCAGCACGACCACCCCGCAGCAATAGCTGAGCCCCTGTAGAGAGAACAGCTTGAGCTCCGTGCGGGCTGCTGTTCATTGGAAGCTGATTGACAAGTGAAGATCTCGTCATTCTGCCTGGAGCCGTTTTGAACCGTTGAATCCACCGAGAAGCCCCCTTGGGTCAGCCCGAACAGACCTCGACTAAGAATCCGCTTTCACTAAGTTGCAAGAAAGGCCCTACGGCTTTTTTCAAGGTAGAGGTTTCGGATTTCCCGGCTACTGATCCTGAACAGCTCGTATTCCCAACCTGAAGCCCCAAATCCCACACTCCGTTCCGCCACAAATGCAGCTTTTTGGCTCAACACACTCCGCTTTGCCGCAAGTGCTGCTCCGCCACACGCGGTGTTTTTTCGGTTTTCGTAGGGAGAGTTTCGGACGTTGCTGGAAGGGATTTTTGGGCTTTCGTGTGAGGGATTCGAGCGTTCGTGCAGAGGGTGGAGCCAATGAGGCTGTATGATAGGACCAGAGATTTCCAGCGCTTATCTCGCAAAGCTGACGCCACAAACCTTCAAGATGGTTTTTGCATGGTTGTGGCCCGGTAATTGCCGGCCCCAGACACGTTATGCCAACAAAGAACGCACGGAATCATTGGACGGCTTGAATTTTACACTTAACTTCTCAGGATTTTCCCAATTTTTGCAGGTGCTTGCAGCCCTTTTTTATATATCTTTTGTTTAACACACCGTTGGCAAGGAACTTAAAATGATGCGTTCAAATGGAATAAAGAAGAGATAGAACAAACACAACAGAACCCAACCACTTGTTTTCACTTTCCTGAATTTCTCTTATCGCATTCGAATATTTTTTTCTTGCAATCTTATTAAAAGCAATCTCTTTTGCTTCCATTGTATTTTGTCATGACTTACATTCAGTTGTCTGGCATATTAATATAGATTCTCTTAGTCTGTTTGCCTCTAACTTTTTTGGGTTGTAGGAAAGCCAAGGTTAGGAAAGGAAATATGAAGATGTAGTAAGTTTGTTTCTATATTTCTATGTCTCTGTTTTTTTTTTTTTGTCTTTTGTTTTCTTGTGGGGCTTGTTGGAAAGTCGAGGTCTGGAAGATTAAGATTTCTTTTTTCTCGATGATAAAATTTCTGAATATTGAAATTTTAATGATAAGCTATTGATTAATTGTTTTTTTTTTAATTTCGTGAGATATACAACATATGACTTATATTATGGATAATATAAAAAATTCACATAAAAATTTTGTCTTTTTTTTATTTTTGATTTTCTGGATTTTGCTTTTTAATATATCTTGAAAGAAAAATGAGGGATACATGGATATGGGGAAAATTTTGCGTGGATATTATGGTTATTTTCATATGATTTTCTGACTTGAAAGAATTTATATGGATAAGTTAGATAGTTTGAATATAATATACTCTACTAATGGAATAACTTTAAGTCGTACATATGAAAATTACGAGGTATAGAAATATGAAAATAAATAATTGTCGTATTTTTTTTATTGATTTTCTGGAATTTAATATTTTTATAATCTAAATAAAAAATTATAAATGGATAGATTCTAAAAAAAAATTGATAAGTTAAAAATAGTTTGGATATAATATACTTTATTTTTTACTTAATATATAAATTTCTGGAGTTGTATATATTAAACATTAAGAAATATAGATTTAAAAAATTAATTGTATTAATTTTCTTCATTGATTTTTTGGATTTTGATTTTCTGATATTCTAAATAAACAAAATTATAAATAACCATATTGAAAAAATCTATATTTATTCGTATATTTATTCGTTTGTATAAGTCTATCTGCTTTGATAATATGATTCTTTTAGTTTGGTTGTTTCTAATTTTTTATATTTTGAGTATAAAATAATTAAGTTTGGTAACTTAATGATAAAATTTGGTAAATTATTTTCTATATTCGCCCGACTTAGATTGTTGGATTTAATAAGTATATAAGTTGTCTATTTTAATAATATAGATTTTCTTGTGGAGCTTGTTGGAAAGTCGAGGTCTGGAAGATTAAGATTAAATTTTTGTAAATAAGAAGGAAATAAAATCTTTTTCCCGATGGTAAAATTTCTAAATATCGAAATTTTAACAATAAGATATTAATTAAATACTTTTTTTTAATTTTGCGATATATATATAATATGATGTATATTATGGATAATATAAAAAATTCAAAGAAAAATTTATTTTACTTTGATTTTCTAGACTTTATCTTCCAATATATCTTGAAAAGAAAAATAAAAGATATATGAATAAAGAAAAAAATTTGCGTAATTTTTATCGTAATCTTTATATTGACTTTCCGGCTTGAAGAAATCTATATTGAGAAGTTATATAGATTGAATAAAAAAATATTTTCTATTAATGAAGTTACCCTAAGCCGCACATATGACAATTAAGAGACATAGAAATATGAAAATAAATAATTACCGTATTTTCTTATTGACTTTCTGTAGCTTGACATTCTTAAAATCCAAATAAGAAATTACAGATTGATAGATTAAAATTTTTTTTTTGATAAGCTAGAAATAGCTTGAATATAATATATCTCTTTTGTTCACTAAATATAGAAAATTCTTGAGCCGTACAAATGAAAATTAACAAAAAAGATTAACTCAATGTCTTTCTGCCATTCTAAATAAACCAGTTATAGACAGACACACTGAAAGAATCGATATCTGTCCGTATATTTGTCCGTTTGTATTGTTCTGTCTTGTTCAATATGATTCTTTTTGCTTGGTTGTTTCCAATTCTTTATAATTGGGTTGTAAGACAATTAATTAAAGTCTGGGATATGAATGACAAAATAACGGAAATTGTTTGTCTATATTTCTCCTGTTTTTATACGCCTGGCGTACCCGGCTAAGGTTGTTGTAGTTAATGAGTAATAGGCTAAATATATAAGCTGTTTAGTTTAATAATTTCTATTCTTTCAATCTGTCTACCTCTAAATTTTTTGGATTGTATTAATCAGTATCCGAAAAATTAATAAAAACATTAGGCAATTTTTTTTAATATTGTGAAGCTTGTTGGAAGGCGAGGTTTGGAAAATCAAACAAAAGGCTTCGCAGGAAAGGGACAAGTATATTTTGTTTTTAGTTTTCTGTGTTGTCGTATGTTTGTGGTCAAGTGTCTTCTGTGTTCCACGTTTTGAACTGCCGGGCTCTGGCGTGTCCGGAACGGAAAATGATTTGGCCGCTTGGGTGGAGCTGCGATGCCATGGGTTAAAGACAGGGCGTAAGGCATAAGCTTGAACAAACACGAGCGTGTTCCTCTTCTTGATAACCAAAAGCAGAACGTCATATAAGCGCCTGTTGGAAGACCAATCCTGCTCCTCTCATCTTTCCATACTGGGGTCGGATGGGTCTTCCTTCAGGTTTTTGGGCTCTTTGGGGGCTCTGAAGTAAGAAGCTGGGCTGTCGATGCGGTGTGGGTTAAGTGGGGCGCGGCAAAGAAGCTGGGCTCCTATTTGACATGGGCCGCTTCCAAGAAGCTGGGCTTTCGTGTGCTTTTCTTCATGCTTCTTTCGGTGGTTCTGGGTTGCATGGTTGCGCAGCAGCCAATTTTGCTTGTGTACACTTGAAAGGTCCCTTGCAATTTAAAAGTGGGAAAACAAACAAGACTTTGTTGTGAAAGACATGCTTGTTTGGCCGCAACCATGAAACTTTCATGTCTGTTACTGCACTGTACATTCCCTAAAAGTTTTGCTTGGGTGATTGCAGTGCAGTCTCACGTTGTTTCACGTCGCAAAGACCAAGACGCTGAGTTGCGCCCACATTTGGCTGAAGGGGAAAAAAAGATTGAGCTCGCAAGGGCCTCTTGTAACGTGACAGGCGACCATCATTCTTTCAAAATTTCTTCTTTCAGTCACCTGCAGACCCCAAGCGCGCCGGCCGACAGCCAAACCTAGTTTTGGGCAATCTTGGCCCGAGAAGAAACTCAGCCTCCGGATTCAGAAAGCGGTCACTGCTTTCCACGAGATATTTCCAGGGACATCGCTACTTGGCTTCTGAGCTTGAAATAGATCACCAATGGAAGCTCAGTTTCTGCTTCGTAACCCACCAGGCACCTAGGCTTGGATGCCAATTAGGAAATGAAAAAAATATTTCATTCAGGTTTTGAATCAAGGATGGGATAATGAAAGAGATTTTCGGATTCATTTTTGAGTTCGACATTTTGTAACTGATTTCTTTGCTGAAAAAAATATTGAAAAAAAATTTGACTTCATTGTCACGCCGATATTTGAAAGCAATATATTGTATTATTTAGTATATGTAAAAGCCAAAAAACCGCACATATAAACGATCGGTAAATCTGAATTAATATGCGACTTCGATTGTTGAGTCTATTAATCCAAATTTGTTATCTAGGTTTGGGGCGGCACAAAGCGCATGGAGCCATATTTATTCAAGGCCGCAATCACGATACCAATGTGTAAATCTCGCATGAAACCGCACCTATGCGGATATTATTCGTGGTATCCACACAACAATATCGTTGAGACCGGCTCTATCATGGCTGTGCATTCGAAGCCAAAAAAAACATGGAGTGGCTTGTGGAGTCAGAAAACATGATTGATTGCGCTTGGGCGGATATTAGAGGCACAAGTAATGGATAGCAAGAGTTGAAACATTTCAGTGTGCAATAGAGCAACATCTTCATTTTTTTGGGACAGACTGCTCTCCATGATGAGGTACAGCTGGTTTTTCTTCTTGAAAGATTGAGCCGTAGTGGTGGGTGGGCCAATTTTGGGCTTTTGGGTCGCACGTCTATTGAAGGAAAGCCGGAAATCTTCAAAATCCTCTCTGCGTTTTCCTTGCAAGAAAAAAATTTAAATTGTGGCGTCCGGCGTGGTCGCGTAAAGAGTAATGCAGAAAGAAAGGGGGACTCTAAGCTCAATTTGTTCGATGTCTGAATGGATAGTTCTAATCAGAATCAAGATTTAGGAAATAACAAAAATTATTCCATTCAGGATGTGAAACAAGGGTTTGGATAATGTAAAATTTTTCCGCGTTCTTTGCCTTCTGGTATATATACGATCTTGCAAGATTTCCTATATTTTATAGGTCAAGGCGCGACGGAATGCGATGCTGCCGGCTCTTGGACAGCGAGCAAATCAATTCATTTGTCCGCGCAGAACAATTGGATAGCATTTATAGCAGCCCCGTCGTTGTTTTCGGACCATACGAGCCCCAAGCCTGTTGCGCCAAGAATCAACTTTGACAGGGATGCCAGGCATCCGCACAAAGGCCGCCAGATTGCAAAAGTGCGCGTCCGAATAGCGTACGTAAAATGTGTATCCCAGTCGTACTCTCCTGGGTATTCTTGGGTCCGTAATGGATCGTCCATCATCTCCTTAGGTACTGCGTGACTTTCCGAGAGTACCAAAAGCCACATATCTAGCCGAAACAGGAAATCCAAACTGCTCCTCGGGATCGGAAGAGGCTGGGTCCAAATAATGCATGGCATGGGCTCCACAAACACGGTCTCTGTCACCTCGCGCCAGAAAAGGTGCCAGATACTTCTGCATAGAATGGCAAACCTGGCCATGCATGCAGCCTGTGCGAGCAAATCTCGTCGTCTCTTCCAAACGCTGAACGGGCTTCTCAACTATCCGACCCAGGAGCGGAGAATGGAAACATAAGGGGAAGTTTATGAGCCCGACCAGAAACGGAACGGATTACGAAAGGTGCTCAATGGGAGCGAAGCTTCGTGGGCGCGGCACCCATCCAGGAAACATGGGAAGCTCAGCTTCTTAAGGATTTTTTGTTGTAAGATTTGGGTGTCTCAGCACCAGTTTGCGTCCAGATCGAGCCAAGGTGTTAGCACCACTTCGGCTTGGGATCAAAGCCTGGGTGCCTGTACAAGGCTCTGCACATGGGCATGCATCTGCGCGGTGGAATCGCGGCAGCATTCCAGCGCAGACTCCGTCTCAGATAGCAGAAGACACCAGCGTTTGCAAAAGACGACGATGTTCGCTCGCAGAGGCTGCATGGCCAGGTTTGCAATTCTATGCAGAAGATTTGGCGCCCCCCTCACGCCAGATGGGCTGCGCGAGGTGACAAAGACCGTGTGCGTGGGGCCCATGCATTTTGGATTTCCGGTTTCGGCTAGTTCTGTGGCTTTGGGTACTCTCGGGAAGTCACGCAGCACCTAACGAGATGATGGACGATCACGAGATGATGGACGATCCGTTACGGACCCAAGAGTACCCAGCAGGGTACGACTGGGATACATATTTTGCGTACGCTATTCGCCGCGCATTTTTGCAATCTGGCGGCCTTTGCGCGGATGTCTGGCATCCCTGTCGAGGTTTACTCTTGGTGCAAAGGCTTGAAGCTTGTATGGTCCGCAAACAACGACGGGGCTGCTGCAGGCTATCCAATTGCGCTGCGCGGGCACATGATTTTTGATTTGCTCGCTGTCAAAAAGGCGGCAACTTCGCATCCCGTCGCGCCCTGACCATACATAAGAGAAGGTTCTGGAACATGGACATATCTTGCAAGATCGTTCACGTGATAGAAAGAAAGATATATTTCAATAAAAATTTAAAATATAGAAAATCTTGCAAGACTATATATATACGAGTAGGCAAAGAGTACGGAAAAATCTTACAAGACCGTAAATATGAAATAAGATTTCAGAATACATGAAGAAATTTTGCAAAATCATATATATGAGAGGGAACAAAATTCATTTGAAAGAAATGAAATAGTTAGAAAAAATCTTATAAGATGGTAAATATAAGAAAAAGAAAAATAAGATTCAAGAAAGCTATGGCATATTAGATCATATATATATGAGAGAAAGAAAGATAGAATGGAATCAAATTGTGAATTATGGAGATTTTTTCAAAGATCCTAGAAATGGCACAAGACTATATATATATATATGAGAAGATAAGATAGATTTAAAAGAGATAAAGAAATCATGAAATATGAGATAAAATATCCTCCAAGAATATATATATGAGAGAAGGCAAGATAGATTTGAAAAAATTATAGAAAATAATCCAAAAATTATTTTGCAAGATTATATATCTGAGAGAAGGCAAGATAGATTTGCAAGAATTTATGACATATAAATAAAATACTACAAGATCGTATATATGAGACAAATCAAGATAATTTGAATGAATATAGAATATGGCAAAACCTTACAAAATCGTATAGATGAGAGAAGGCAATATAATTTTGAATAAAAATTTGATATCTGGCAAATTCTTGAAAGAATATATATATATATAAG
This sequence comes from Symbiodinium necroappetens, assembly GCA_905231915.1. Lineage (NCBI taxonomy): Eukaryota > Dinophyceae > Suessiales > Symbiodiniaceae > Symbiodinium > Symbiodinium necroappetens. The sequence continues at coordinate 58,113 of CAJNJA010012141.1, read as the reverse complement.
AGAAGGTAACATAGATTTCAATAAAATTATAGAATATGGCGAAATTCTGCAAAATTATATAAATGAGAGATAACAAGATAGAGTTGAAAGAAATTATGAAATATAATAAAAGCCTACCACATTAAGATCGTATACATAAAAGAAGGCAAGATAATTTCGAATAAAAATATGGAATATGGCAAAATCCTGAAAGATCAGATCTCTGAGAGAAGATAAAATAGAATTAAAAGAAATTATGGAATATAAAGAAATCCTGGAAGATCATATACATAAGAGAAGATAAGATAGATTTAAAAGAAATTATGGAAGATAATGAAATCCTATAAGATCATATATATGAGAGAAGACAAGATAAATTTGAGGTAAGTTATGAAACAAAAAACAAAGATAAATCTTATAAAATCGTATATATGAGAGAAGTATCGATTTATATAAAATAAAAATCCAAATACGAAAAATAATAAATAGAAGAATACCTCCCATTACTAATAAAAATAAATAGAAGCGACCTATCGTATTACCTAAAAAATAAATAAAAAAGATTTTTCGTATTACTTAAAAAATAAATAGAAGAGACCTATCGTATTACCTAAAAAGTAAATAAAAGAGTCTCTTCCATTATTTAAATCCAAATTCCAAAAAATATACCCGAATCAAAACTCCAAGATTCTTAACTTAGACCCCCGACCACGCGAGACACCATACCCAAAAATATCTTATAAATCTATCTCGCGACAATTTAAATAATTTTAATATTCAAAACCTAATATATTCTTCGTTCAAATTTTCTTCTGTGCTTTTCGGACGGCTTTAAAATCAATCTTCAAATTTTCTTTTTTAAGACATATTTTTCGTTTTCTTACCGTGAATTATCATAAAAATTTCGGAATTTTTTATAATCACGAATACGACCATCGAAAATTCTATTCCCGACAATTTAGTACCTTTCAAACTACCAAAATATCGGAAACCTTAATAATTAAATTTCCAAGAACTACGAAAATTTCAGAAATTATAGATGACGAAGTGCTCCAAATACTAAAATTTCCGAAATTTTAATGTCGCGAAAATACGAAAGAAGCGCCAAAAAAACAAAGTTTCAATAGCACCACGACAACCGCGCGCACAAAAAAACAAAAGCGACAAACACGACACCTTCTATATAGGTCTATATACATATATATGTATTATATCGATAGACTCAAGAAATTCTCTTTATTCTTATATATTCTAAATAATTCTTTTGAAATCTTTTGTATAATTCGATAAATTAGTACTTCCTTAAAACCTATTTCCAGCAGATAAACGAATACAATGGATAATTAATGTTTTTTGCCATAAATAAATATTAAATAAATTTCTGAGATCATAGAAATCTCCAGCTGCTGACCATAGATATAACCAAATTATTTTGGAACCCGTAGGATTTAGGAAACGTCTGAGCATCTCATCCTCATCAAGGCGCTGCGCTTCTGCCATTGCCGCCGCAAATCCTGCGACAGATCTTTTAGACAAGATATTTTGCCAACACAAACCCCAAACAGCGAGACAGCACAGCGCTTTCCCAGCCGATCTGTGTGGCTAAACCCAGATCACCGGATCTAAAAAGCAGGCAGCTTGCTTTGCAAGCCTAAAACACTTTCACCTGCAACCCTCAGCCGAACTTGCTGAAGCTCTGATGACCCAGTCTCACACTCACGAACGGCTATTCAAGTGGTGAATGCAGCCCTGCGCAGCCTATGGAAGGTGAAAGACAAAGTAAGGCCACAACCAAACTCCAATTTCAATTATGACCAGCTATTCTAGCACCTATTGGTGACTTTCACAGCTCAAAAATTGAATGCAGCCCGTTTGAACAGTTCAAGTGCAGCAAGCTCCGGAATTTGGCAATGAAAAAGAAAGAATTTCTGTAGGTTTCTGGCCTTGCTAAATTGGTGCTGGACTATGATAAGCTACCTCTGGCTACAGTAGGAGGTTTGCGCACACGGGGTTCGCCGCTCATTGCTTTTCCTACACTCCACCTGTTGAACTTTTATGCTGCTCAAGAACATGTGCACCTTTAGATCGGAGTCCAGGCTGAAAGGACATGTCGCAAGTTAGCAACTTTGCTATGATGAACCCGACGCTCTCATGTGCTTCTCCTTTGGACTTCTGAATCTTCTTCAATGCTTGCAAATCCTTTGCTGCTTTCCTGAGGCAAAAAGGAACCCTATCGTGTTTGGTGAAGTTCGGGAGGAGTTTCTGGTTCAACACTTGGCAGGGCATTTCGAACTCGAAAAGGGTCTCAACGCCAAGCATCTGCCACGTCTCTCGCAGCGGGCCAGCGCTGTGCCCGCTGCCTTGGGCCTGCACGATTGCGAAGAAGCCTGGGCAACATCAGAAACATGCCGGTGCAAGTTTGGAACCCAATCTTCTGGTGGATGACGAGAGGATGCTGATGTACACTTGTGCCAAGAAACAAAGCTCCTCGCCCATCCCGAAGTCGCAAAAAACCGCATCGAGATCTTGCATGTCTTTTCCAGCCTTGAACTTTTTCCTCGCTTGTGCAAGAAATTGCACCGCAGCCTGGGCTCGGGCGTGCAACTTCGCGTTGTTCTTTGCCTGCAGTTTCCTTGCAGCCTTCATGGCGGCATTGTCGGCACGGATTTTGTCGTAATGCTTCTTGTGGGCCTCTCCAGACATTTCAATAGACTTCTGGCACATGCCACGAACTGCCCGCAGAAACACATCGTGATCGCATGTTGGCATCAGCGCTTTGATTCCTGGAGCATACCCGACAAAATACAACAATCAATCAGACTTTCCGTCTTAAGAACATACAGCGGGAAAAGGATTGCAAACCTAAGCCTTTTTTGAGCACCAGGTGTCGCGTGCGGCAGTGGAGCACCCATCGAAGATCTGTAGTTCGAAAGAAGCGGAAGAGCTTGTGCTTCTCGCCATTTCTGAAGTACATGCGCAAAGCAAAGGTCAGGGTGGGAGCTCGTCCTCCCTGTTGTGTATGCTCATCGAGGATGGACTGGAGAGTCTCAGAGACCAACGGGTAGTCATCTGCATGCCCTTGACTGAAGATCTCTTTTGCCAAACGCTGGAACTTCATGAGGATGATGTGCCAATCGATAGCCTCGACCAGATGTGTAGAGGAGCTGGCAACTTCGAGCCAGTCGAAGCCTAAGCTTTCCGAATTCAAGAGTTCGGGCTTTGGAGTTCTCATGAAGTATTTGAAGGCCGCAGTGTGTGAAGGTTTGGGGTGCAATGAAAGCTTGAAAGTCATAAATGCGGTGACATGTCTGAGAAAGTGTACTCCAAACACGGAGTGCAGGATGCTAGAAGAACCCCGAAATCTCACACCAACAGCTTTTTGAAACCTCCATTTGCAAACCAACCGTGTTAGTACATGTACATGTTCGAGCAGCTTCTCCATAAATCTCAACGTCTGTGGTTTCTGGATTGCTTTCAGCACAAGCCTGATATGTAAGATTCGGAAACTTCCTAGAGTTCTGGGGCCGAACACACATGCTCCTGTAGTTTCGGAGCTTTAATCCATTTAGAGAAGTTTTTGGGAAATAGATCGGGGGTTCAGGGTGTAGGGTTCGCCTCCAGAAAGTGCACCCGAGCTGCACATCACCAGGTTGAAGCTTCGTGGCCCAACCTGCGCACTGTCCGACTGGAGTTGCATTCCAGTGATCAGGGTTCGAGCCGTGCTGCATGTGCTTGTTGCCAACTCACAAACGGGACATTGCGTCTCCAAAGACTCCGCAAGAATCAATGGTTAGCTACGCACCAACCAGTTAGCTTCTCGAAATTTTCAGTTGAAAGGGGAACCGATGTGATTAGCAGCAACTCACACAGACTCAGACGTGTCCAACCCTGATCCGACCTTTCGAATGTGCTTCTGCATGTGTTGGCAGGCTTTCTCGCCCAGACTGTCCTGAGGCACGCGGCTGAGCGACACTCGGGCATGTTGCACCAAAACGCACTAAGCGCGTCGATACACCAATGCAGAAGCCCTACTTGAAGTGTATAGTTGTGATGCCTTCGCGCAGTTCGAAACTCCACGCTTGTTTACCTACCATAGCAATGGTAGCCCCCAAGGCCAGCTACCCTGTCTGAACCGGTAACCTGGAGCCATCCGACGACACGGCGCCAGCACCAAACACTCCGAGAGGATGTCTTTGCCAACAACAAATGATGAGTCATTAACAAAACAACGCGTGAAAATCCTGAACCCGAACCTTACACAACTCTAGCCCACTTGCAATGTCCATCTCCCGCATTAGGCGCCTTCTTTGAGGCATCCATCAGCGATTGCAGGCCAACCTTTCCTGATCTTTCACGAATGCTAGCATTGGGCACCACCCCACTGAGTTTCGACATATCTATCCGCGGTGGGAACCTGTGAAGAACGAAGGTGTGACAGGGTCTCGAGAGGATTCTACGCTTTCCACCAAGCTGGGTTGTTCAAGGCTACTGCAAACGGAGAAAAATGCTCTAATTTTCAGATGCACGTCTTGTCAACGCCCAGTGCTGTTCTCACGACTAGAACCTTGCAAGCCTGAGAAGCAGTGTATGGTTGCGCCGAGGACTAGGATTGTGAAGTGAAAACACCTAAACCCATCAAAGCTGCTTCCAACCGTCTTCGAGCTGCTTCCGGCCGTCTTGGAGGCTTTCTTCTGCACTGGCATCTTCTTCTTTGGAGGCTTCGGCACCTTTTGCAACCACGCCCGCCTCCAGACTGACACTCGTCTCTTGGGATGTTGCGCTTCAGGGCCGGATGCACCAGATGGGCTTAAACAGAAGGATTGACCCTTGTGCGTGTCCTCCAGTCAGGCACAGGATCTTTATTTCTTGAACTTCCAAGAAGGGGTATCCTAACGTGAGCCCCACTTCTTACCGACCCCACGTGCAAAAGGACCTTGGTCCTGCTTGGGGCTTCGGAGCAAGGGCGTATGAAGAGCTTCTGAAATCTGTCCGAGCCTCCAACCAGCCAAGAATCATTAAGCCCCACACCCGCTAGAGTCCTCAAGCCCAAAACTCGAAAATCCTAAAACCCAAACCCCCCAAAACCCTAAACCCTAAATCCCCAAAACCCTAAAAAATCCTAAAGCCCTAAAAATCCTAAAGCCCTCAAACCCTGGCTCCAAAGAGGCCTCCGCAAGAAGTCGTGGCCTTCGCCAGCCACTGCTCCTAGAAATCTCCAGCTCCGTCCCTGCGGGCGCTACTTTGCCACAGTGTATTGGATTGCTGACCGACTCTTGTCGCACTATACAGTCTTCTGTCATGGGTTCTTTCACATTATGGGTCTTATCTGTGTTACTTTTCTCTTTATTACTATCTTCTGATTGCTATTTTTTTGTAATAAAGCATGTTTTGCTTCTAGGGCTTCTCTGGCTTTGATCCAAGAAACAAGCATAGGCAACATTTGCAAAGACTCCGAGGCCTTGAGGATGGCGGGAAACTCGGTCTCGGCCTCCTGGGCTCTCGTTCCCTTAGCCTGTTTGTGACACTACACTACAGAGAAGAGTAGAGTGACTATGATATCATCTGATGTGATAGAAGATGATGTGTAGTATTCTTCGGTCTCAGGTGAGACATGATAGACAACGATGTAGTGTAGTATTCTTCGGTCTTAGCTACAACCGCAGCTTGACGCTTATAGGTGTAAGAGGCACCAGGAAGGATACTGTCCAGTCCAAAGCCGTAGTACTCCATAGCCTCAACATGTTGTCCCCTCATAACGCAAGAAAGCCCTCGAGCCTAGCCTCTATACTGAAGGGCCGCGAAGCTGCGGCCTCCAAGAGTTGTCTCCACACGCTTTGGACCTCCTGTGCCTCCTGAGGCCCTGCAGCTGTGGACGCCTGTGCCTGGACAGGGATGGGGTACACTTAAGTTCTGAGTGAGAGCCCTAATTGGAAAGTCATTTGTAAGGCTTCCAAGAAAGGGTGCCAAGAATGGAAGCTTGGGCAAAGGGAGCACAGACGGCGGAGCCTTTTTGGAGCTTAGGGCCAAAGTTGTTTTAGTTGCAGTGTACCCTCGCGTTCACGCCGACATGTAAGTTATATGAACCTAACATAGCAGCAACACACACACACAAACACAGACGCCGAAAGCCCAAACCGAAAAACCCAGCCGGTCCTCGGAGTGCTCAGGTCTGTGTCTCGTCGTCCCGGCTTGCCGCGCTCTTTTGCTTCCAACCTTGGCCTGAGCTTCTCTCTGCTCTTGGCGTGGCCCGGGCGCTGGCGCAAAGGGCCCAAACTCCTCAGCTTGAGGCGGAGAGACCTCGACCTCTCTCTGCGGATTTGGGGGTGCCGGGGGCTGCAGGGGCCGCTCGTCAATGACCCGCTTCAGGCGCCCCAGACCATCACGTTCGCCCCGCTTCTCGAGGTCCCTGTCGTAGTCCTCGCGCACGCGCGGGTCGGAGAGGACCTCGAAGGCATTGATCAAAGCCAGAAATGCCTCGTGGCTGCCGCCTTTGTCCGGGTGCTTCTCTAAAGCACGGCGGCGGTAGGCAGCACGAATCTCCAGTTCTGAGGCGTAGCGGTGCACTCCCAAGGTCGCATAGAGGTTGCGCCGCTTGGGAGGAGGCATGGCAAGCTGGCCAGGGCATCAAGGGCAGACAGGCGCCTTCTGTTTCTCAAAGTCGGGGGCTCTATCTAGGCTTAGAGCTTTCTGGGCCCTTTCGCGGGGCACACGGCAAATTGTAACCTTGAGGCTGAAGGGTCGGATCCAAACCTATCGTCGATGTGCGGGTTCCTGCCATGCAACTTATGTCTCATGAGTCTGGGTTCTTGGGACTTAGTGTGTCTTTCCTACAAAGCCATCAAGCAGCATCACCGGCACACTTGCCAGCTGCTTCCCAGAGAGCAGTTCGAACCTTCTGAACATCCCATGACAACTAGCTTCCATGTCCGCCGGACATGCGCAACTCACTGCTGCGACGGTCTCGTCTTCATGCTCCCTGCAGCCCGGAACTCAGGGCGGCCTTTTTCAGTCTGGGGGAGTGCTGCTTTGAGGCGTTCCCAAAGCGTCGCTTCGTGAAGGAAGCGCCCGCTTCCAGGTTCGCGCTCTCTGCGCACGTCACCGAGGCCCTCGCAGAGTCCTGCGGAGAAGATTTCAAGAGTCGAGCCTTCAACGCACAGCGTGTCTGGACAGGACATGGCAAAGCAAAGCCTCTCCAAAAGGAAGATATGCTTGAAGTAAACGAGCTGGAGCCGAACCAACTTGTTTCAACTTCTCTGACTGAGGGCTTTCCGCTATGGTTGCCTGTCGAATCTCCTCTTTAAAGCCACGGCGGTCGGAGAGCGCCCCCAACCATACCACGACAGAAGTCATGGTGCCGAGAGATACTCATGCGCCAGAGCAGTTCCGTTCAAGACCAAGACAGACCCATACTGAGGCAAGGAGGACAAAGTGATGATGGCAGTGGCAACAGCATTAGGTCAGTACTAAACTAGACACACACCAGAGCGACGTTTCGAAAGCATGCAAGTACCAAACCCTAAACACCTAAAACACCTAATCTTTACAACCTAAACGCTAAAACCTACACCCTAAACCGGGAAACCCTAAACCCTGTCCTTCTTCCTCTAAGAGCCTTTGCACCAGGTTGTAGCGCTCCAAGGCCTTTTCAGCGGATGTTTCGAGTGCTCACAGCTTTGCGGATGTGCTTTAGTGGCGGGTTCGTGCATTTTGCGATGTTTCTCGAAATTCGGGGGTTCTTTGTTAAGGGCCTTTGCACCAAAAAGGCTATACCTACTACTATTTAGGATCTATCTTGGGGTGCCGCTTTTCTCAAATTCTCGCGCAGATTAATCCCACCACCCCGAGACCTCCAAACCCGAAACTCCTAAATCCCCTAAACCGAAACCTGAAGGCCCTGTCTGGGTGGAGTCAGGGGTCCCTCTTCTAGTTTTAGGTATAGTAACCTCCAACAAGCCATTCTAATCATCAAGCCCCTAAACCCTAAACCTCATAGACCCGAAGCCCGTAATTTTCTGTTTTGAGCCATAGGAGCCCTAAGCCCTCAGCCCTGCAAGTAGGTCTGAGAAGGTCCGCCTCAGGGAAGTACGCCGCAAACTCGGAGGACTCGGACCTCAACCAAACCTGAGATGCCAAGTTCTTTAGGGCTTAGAGGGCTTTGAGTGATGAAGGGCTTCAGGGTAGTTTGGGGCTTTTTGGGGTAATTGAGGCTTTTAGGTGCAAGGTTTTGGGGCTCCTTAGGGGACTGCCGGAGCAAGCCTTCGCCATGATCGAGATGATACGAAGCGATCGTAAAAGCAGACGCTTCCAGTCATAGAGGTGATAGCTACGGAAAACGGTTGCCATGTTAAATGATGCAATCTCCCCAGTCGAGTGTAGAGTCTTTGCACAACATGGCCTGGCAGCATTCAGGCACAAGCGGTCCGCATCCATAGTTCCGGCTGCAGTGCTCCTCGCGACCCAGGCATAGCAGGGCTGGTCATCCCCAACGAGGTATCGAGCGGAGTGCATCAGCAAGTACCTGATCTGCCAGAGACAGGTATCGTTGCTCCGACTGACGACCGATCACAGAGGTTCAAGAACCTGATGCTGCTTCTCTTCTGATATGAAAACGCTTGGCACCATCGGAATACTTCGAGCTCGCTGACCTCGTGGCTTCTAGGATATCGTGGACGAAATCTGCGTGGCACTTATTGTGGTAGCTAGACCGTTGAAATCGTCAATGAGACCTTCAATGTTGACAAGAATGTCCGGAACGCTCGAGAATTGACTCCAATACAGAGATCCCGAAACCCTAAACCTTAACCTCCCAGCCTTAAAGACCGAAACATCGTGGGGGTCCTTATTATCTTTGCTCTTGCTATGATGATTGCTATTGCTATTGTGATTGGAATGACGACGACGACGACTACTGCTACAACAACAACAACTACTACTGCTGCTGCTGCTGCTACCACTACTACTACGACGACGACTACTACTACTACTACTGCATTACTGCTACTTCACAGACAGCGTTCTGACACCTGCTGCTTGGTTGCTCTCGCCTTTTCCACTTCTGCCGCCGGTACTTTGCATCTCCTGAGCGGTGCAGAGCTCTTTGAAGCGCATCTTTACTTGGTGCTTTTTGGAATTTTCGGGCTTCGTCAAGGGCTATGTAAGGGCCTGATGCCATTACTGATGGAGAGAACCCAAACCCGGCACTATCCGTCACAAGGACTCCAGCATAACTCCCAACAGCCTTCAGCAAGTCATGCAGGGTTCGATCCATCAGCCAACGGCTTCCTACCGAGATTATCATGGTAATACCATGAAGATGTAGGGACTAGAAGTCAGGGGTATCTGGTTAGTGTTGCTCTTGTGGACTTGTTCGAGATGAAAGAATCGACAGGGGTCTGCATGTGAAGCTTCCTGGGCCCTATAACTCTCAAATGCTTCTTCCCCGACACCCCTCCGTTTCAAACCAATAAGCACTGCCTGGCTGCTGAGATTCTCACGACAAGGCCCTCGGAGAATCCATGGAAGGAGTCCAACAAGCTTTGGCACTCTTTGGCACTTCGTATCTCCCATCGCTTCGGTCGGGGAACTCCGATGTCCACCTCGGGTCTAGGAGTCCAGGGTTCAGAGACTCGGGGTTTAGGACCAGGAAACAGGGCTTGTTTTCCTCGCCTTGGTTTCCTCTCGCCTCGTTTCGATGCTTTAGGAGCCTGGAGCTCTGGGCTCCAAGGTTTCCCAGGCAGCCCAGGCACATCGACCTCTTTCAACGTCCTCATGTCTCTGGTGCCAATGTGATAGAGCATGGCCTGAGGGTAGTCCAGCACGATCCTCCCAGCAGCGCCAAAAGGAGACCGCGAGTTTACCCTTATTCATCGAAGCCTCCACGGTGAACCCGCATCACGAAGAAGAGTCAGTGCGTGTGTATGTGTGTGGTGGGGACAAAGGGGAACGTCTTGTGATGACGTGTCAGCAACCTTCGGAACAGGACTGTAGACTACCGACGTGCGTTACTGTCTATCAGGCTTCTCTATCCCAGGTGAAAAAGTCGCTTCTGCTGCAGAATCGTCGGAAACTTCGAGGCCCTCCGCACAGGCCTGAAATCCGGATGGACGCGCTCGAACATGTAGCAGCAGCCTCCGAGGGGCATATTGGAAAGGCTCGTCGGTCTGGTATTTTGGACAACAGACAGTTCTATAGATACAAAGCTATCTGCATGCATCTCTCTGTCTCTTTGCCTACTGCTGCACGAATCCTTCAAAGGGAGAGCCAAGCAAGCCTCTTTCCTCAATCCCTTCCCTCCCGCGAGGAGCCGGAGGCCTGGATCCAGGCGACTGTAATCGAGCGAACTGTTCGCCGCTGCTTCCGCAAAGAGCTGGTAGTTCCTAAGGCGTCCCACTCCGCTCGGGCGTGCGGCCCTCAAACGGGAGCTTCAGAAAAGTGACTGTCACAGGGAGGCAGAAAGTAGCAGTGCGGACAAAGCACTCCTAGAACGTGGACTGAACTCTGACACTGAGCCAGACATGCAGTACTGTTAAAGGCCGCTGTTTGGCCAAAGCTTCGTCCTTCCTGTGCAGGCGTACTTCTCGTTGGGCTCATGCACCTTCGGCTTTGCAGTGTAGCCCCCGCAGTTAGGTTCAGGTTGCCTCTCAAACTCTGCGAAGTCTAGTGGGAAGATGGAAGTCTGACTCAAAGCTATGCGTCCGTGGCAAGAAATGTCCGACCACTCATCACGACAAGCCGTTGTTTTCCTGACAATGGCCAAAAACTAACCAGCCTGGTTCAACCGGATTGCTCTGCCACTACCACTACCACCACTACTTCTACCTAGTAACTTCTACCACCACTACTGCTACTCCTATCCAGAGTGCTATCGCCATGAAGAATGAGAACGCAGCCTTCCCAGGCTGGAGAACCGAAGCAAAGCCAACACACCGGCGCTGCCTTCAGCGTCCGGTTGCTCGCCAGGCGCCAAGTACCTCCAATGCAACTGGTCAGGTCGGGGTCTCTGAATCCTAGAACTACCTTGTTGAAGGGTTCTTGCTATAAGAACCTTCTCAGGGACCGTATTGCTCATGGTTCAGGCTTCTGTGTTAATGATAATTATAGGTCACACTGTGACGATATCAGGTAGGGTTATGATATGACAAGAAGCCCCACAAGCCGAACCCTCCCGACTTCACATAAACTTGTAGCAGCTGTATCGTTACCCTTGTAGTAGCCCGAACACCTGCCCCTCACGTGTTCCCCAAACCTAGAACCCGAAGCCCTGCAGCCCAATCAGCCCTGAAGCCCAAACCCTGACACCCACGATGCTCGGAACAGGCTGGCAGCTCTTCAGCCGGGCGCTTCAAAGAGAAGGCAGTTTAAGTCAGGGTTTCGGGTTGTGGGCTTTAGGGGTTTGCGGTTGAAGGGGTTAGGTTTGTAGGGATTTGGGGTTTCATGGGCCTCTCTGTGGATTTACAGGGGCCTGCGGGGTTCCTGTCAGGGTGTCGCAGTGTAGCAATGTAGGCTTTAGGGTAAAACTCAGTGCAGAGGCTTTCACTTCAAGCCGGTTTTGGTGACCCTAGAAGCACCGAAAGCTCAAGGTCGAAGGGCCCTGAGCAAATTGTTGCGGATCTTCGTGCTGGGCATGGCCTTGGAAATGGAAAAGCTTCAGAAGGTTGCCGTCGACCTTCTCCTGCTTTGCGCTAGATCTGCGCTCCGTAAATAAAGCATATATATATATATGTGTGTGTATATATATATATGTAAAGCAGCATGTTACATGACATTGCAGTAGATTCGATTATAGTGCATGATATGACGCTATATTAATATATGTATCTTGTTATATCAGATTCTACTACTACTACTACTACTACTAGCATGCTATATTCTGTCATATTATACTATGTTGTATGATATATCATACTCTATCAACATAATTATGTCATATTATATCCTGTGATGTTGTACTATGTTATCTTTCGAGATACGTGTGTATATATACATATATATATATACATATATATATATATAATACATGATACTGCCTTTTATTGTATTTCATGCTACTATATTATAGCATAACATGTCATGCATGTTCTATTCTATTCCATTATATTGTTTTCTGATCTGCTAAGATCAGATTTTATTCTACATGTTGTGTTGTATTTTCTTAATATATTCTACTACGCTAGATGTTACTGTTTTACTATCTTACACCATATTATCTTCTACTACGTGCTAATATGTTTGTTGTAATATGTTATGGTCTATGATGCCATTACTATATTATAGTAAAGGATATGCTATGATACTCTATGGTATGATGATATTGCATTCTACTGTCTTTATCGTGCTGTGTTGTATCTCACCATGTTATATTCTATCATATTTCTTCTCAATGTACCTTATATATATATATGTGTAGCATATATATATATATATAAATTCTGTAGTATGGGGTCCTTTAGATTGAGGGCTCGAGATTCTAATTCGGTTACCACTGTTTGATGTGCGGTCCCTGCCCACTAGTCTCCCACATACGAAAACTAAAGCCCAAAATATGCACAACTCCTAAGGAGCTCTGTTCTCTATGAGCTCACCCAAGCCCTGAAAATACACCTTACAACGAATTTTTTGGCTATACTAAAGCCCCCCTCTGGGCCCAGAACGCTCTTCAAGGCTTAGCTTTTGAGGTGTTCGGGTTGAAGGTGTGGGGTTTAGGGGGGCTTCGGGTCTAGAAATTCAAGGTTTTCAAGTCATGTTACAAGCGCTATCCAGACTTTGCTTGGGCCCTTGGATGTGCTCCCGTCTTGAATAAGGTAGACGTCCGAATCCTTCGAATGCGGGTAGGTCCTCTATCCCGACACGCGCAGATGCTCCACCCTAGCCCCGAACGCCGAGTCGCCAATCGAAAACCTTAGGACAGGACCAGCAAACAGTCCGACAATGCGGTAAGACTTAGTACCCAGAGACTCCAACCTCATAATCCGGCAATATGCCTGAAATTCTAGACGGATCCTTGACATGGCTTGAAGCATATTCCTTGTTGATGGGGTTTGGAGTCTCTGGGTAAGAGCTCCTTCACAGGCTTAACCTCACTGAACCCGAAACCCCTAAACCTAAAATATCCAAACCCTAAATCAGCACCCCTGAATTCCAAAACTCTAAGCCCTAAACCAAAGACCAAACCTAAAGTCTTAAACCCAAAACACAGAAAACTCCTAGCCCTAAGAGCACCTGGCCTCTGCAATGGCTCCATCCTCCCAGTCAATCTCCTCGGCCAGGCGTTCTCCCCTGTTCCAGAACCTCAGCTTTCAGCGAAGGCTCAGGATTTACCCTAAACCCTAATCCCTAAACCCTAGGGGACTCAGGGTCTAAGGTTAGGGCTAAAGGCTTTGGGGTTTACAGGGCTTAGGATTGGGGGTTTCGGGTGTACGGCGTAGGTTTAGTAATTTTTGAGCAGCTCAGGGATAGCCATTTTTATCATGACCATGTCCTGGTGGACTCCTCTCTCTCGATGATGATAATCACGACGGCCGCTGTGATTCATCAACGGGCTGCTCTAGCAGCAGCGTCTTCACCTTTGTGATGGCCAGGTCTCTGATCCTCGTGTTCCACCCAAAAAGCCCTACACCCTGAACCTTAAACCCTAAACCCTAAACCCCAAAAACCCTGCACCCTAAACCTTAACCCGAAACCAGGCCCAGGCGCTTGTAAAATGGCAGGCAGAGAGGTTTTCCAGAAGACTTCTCGTAGACGGTGCCGCGGTTCTCACGCAGCACTTGAGCTTCCTGTGATCTCCTAAGCCCCAAACTCAAACCCCCAAAACCTTATACTCTAAACCCCAAACCCTAAACTCTAAACCTAAACCTTGCGATGCGAAGCATGGACCCCCCCCCACTACTCTTGACGGCCGGGCCTGAACCTTAAGCCTGTAACGGGCCTGAATCTTGCACCTTTTCAAGGCACCGCACGTTCATGAAACAAAAAAGGCCTGAAGGGTCAGAGTAGGGTTTTGGCAGACTTTGTATGCAAGCTGTATTCAAAACCAAAAAGGGTCCCCTAAACCCTAAAACCCTCAAACCCTAAATTGAAGGGGTATTACTTCTAATTACTCCGACCCTCTTTGAAATCCGGGGCCTCACTGGACCAAAGCGGATGGCTGTGATCGGCAGAGACGATGAACAGCAGCTCATCCTCCTGTTTTGATTACTTTCGGCGCCTTAATACTTTCGAAAAGGTCTGTTGGTTTAGGGTTTTAGGTCCATGATAACTGGAAAGTTAGAAAATGGCCATAGGGTCCACTATTACACTGTTGAAGGAAGAGTAACACGAATTTTTCGACCCCTATCTTTGGCGGCTTGTCGGTTCGATGAGGAGTTCATACGGATTCTGAAGATGCTTCTCCGTCTTCGTCTTCTGCTGCCAGTCTTCCTTGCCTTCTTCGGTTCATGAACCATCGCCCCTATAGGACCCAAGCCGTAGCACGGTGAAAATCCCGAACTCCAAAGCCATAAGCCCCAAAGCCTGCAACATCCCCAAATTCCTAAACCCTAAAATCCCTAAACCCTAAAATCCCTAAGCACTAACCGCCTGAAGCCCCAAAACCCTAAACCCTTTAAGCCATGCGCCTCGACCTCCAGTTGGTAGCGTTCTCTCAGTCTTGCACGCCGCTCTTCCCATGAGCAGAGCGCCGGATCATCCCAAAGAGCTTCCAGAACCAGCTTGCAAGGCGAGGTGCTCCGAGTCCTGTTGGTTCATGGCTGGGTTTAGGGGTTTAGGGTTTAGGGTTCAGGGTTTTGGGTTTAGCGGGTTTGGGTTTAGAGTTTAGGGTTTAGGGGGTTTAGGGTCCTGTCGGTTTAGGGCTGGGGGCTTGGCTCTAACCTCGCCCTAGGGCCCAAGGGCCCAAAACGATCAGTGTAAGGGCCTGAACAATCACTAAACAAGCAACCCTAGACCCCTAAACCCTAATGAATGTCACTAAACAACAAACCCTGGACCCCTCAACCCTAATGAAACATCCTATAAGGCCGCTTCCGCGGGCTCCTGAGTAGATATGTCATCTAGAACCCGACACCACTTCCCCAGTCTGATGATGCAGATTCCTATACGAAACCCTGTCAAGCCCGTAGAAACCCCATAAGAAAATCCTGCAAAGCAGCACTACAAGGCTACTAATTAAAAAGCCACTAGAAATCCTATAACGCTCCACAACAAACCCTAAACCCTAAACCATAATTCGCTACAAACCAAGATCCGGCTGATCCTCCTCCTCTTCCTCTCTTGGCAAGAGCGACTAGAGGAGGACGAACTCCCGGAGCTCTCGCTACTCCTTGGCCGGGCCTCCCAGTGAAGTCTGCGGGGGGTTTCTTTCACGATAGGGCTTAGGCTTTAGGGTTGAGTTCCGTTAGCAATCTGTTTAAGGGTTGCTCTACGGGTTCCGCTTTTAAGGGCTCCTTTCCGGCTTCCTGTCAAGCTTTCTGTCAAGGCTGCTTAAAGGGTTCTTAGGCTTCGGAGGCTCATGGAATACGTTTAGAGTTCAGGGTGTGGGGAGCTCCAGGGTTTTCAACCTAGGATCCCATTCCAACTCCTGGCGGAGAGCGTAGGCAGGTGATGATAAAAACGGAGTATACGTAGGATAGAAAACCAGATAGGATAGGGCAATTCTACTTACGTAGGCCAAAATCCTCTAAGTCTATCTGAAGCCCTTATAGATAACTTACAGAGGCCTTTCACAACACTTCAAAAAAACCCCCTTGCGGAACGCCTTGATCTCTCTCGGCGCCCGCACAGCTTCGATCCACTCCCTCAGGGCTGGGATCAATTTAGATTATATAGTATATATGCCTTATATAGTATATATGCTTTATATATGTTATATATATATACACATATCTATATATATATATATACATATCTATATATATATATATATATTTTTTTTCTTATGTATGTATGTATATATATATATATGCTTTAGACGGGATTGGGGGTTTGAGGTTCAGGCATGGAGCATGGTTCTTCGAGGGTTAAGCGGGGCTTAGGCAGCTTACAACGGCACAAGCATTTTGCATGGAATCTGAAAGCTGCAAGCTAGATTCCGGGGAGCTTACGTTCAGGCAGCTTTAGGGATCAGAACTTGAACAGGGTTGCTACGGATGCCATTTCTCGCTATCTTTGGTCTTGATATTCCTTTCAGTAGCATGATCTTGCGTGTGCTGTTTTGCTTCCATCGCTTCTTTGTTGTGCTTCTTCACCTTATAGTCCCAATCGTCGAAGGCTCAAGTTGGTTCAGCCAGCTGTTGTGCTTCGTTCGGGATCATCGCAACCGAAGGGTGTCAGTTCGACAGCCATGAACTGGCTTCTGCATGCCCTCACATGGTCCATCCTAAAAAGCGTGTGTAGACTCCGAAAAGGGAATCTTTCTCTCCTAACCCTTAAAGCCTACACCCTCATCCCTAAACCCTAAACCCGAAAACCCCAAAAGCGCCTGCCTGGGAGGATCCTCCTCGGAGCCCCCGTACTCGTCTACGAAGTCCTGGTGCGCGGTGTCTGGGGACTGTGACCGTGCAAAGTCCTACAAAACCATATAAGACCCCAATAAAAAGCCCCATAGAATCCTATGAGTAACCATATAAAGCCCAAACAAAAAGGCACCATAGAATCCTCTGAGGAAACCTTTTCGGCCGATCCTGGAGCGTGTAGCTGCAGCCGTCCGTGGAGTCAATCCGGAGTTCCTGGGTCTCCGAGAGCTCCGGTCGATTGGCTCCAGCGATGCTCCGAAGATCACCAGAAAAGGCCTGGAATCGGCCCAGCATCTTCCTGGATCTTAAGGAACAATACAATACACGATTAATGTAATGTAACGTCATGTACTATAACTAAATGTAATATAATGTAATATAATGTAATATAATGTAATATAATGTAACATAATGTAACATACTATATTATAACTATATAACGTACTATAGTGTAGTGGTGTGGTTTTCATCAGGGCTTTATTGGGTCAAGGGACCTTGGGTCGAAAGCTTAGGGACTTGGGGTCCGGGGTTCTGGCTTAGCTTAAGTAACCGACATGGGATACGTAACAACACATGGGTAGTTCTCTAAATTAGGGTCCCTTTCAGGGTCCTGTTTGTAAGGGTGCCGTACTATATTGGGGACCTAAAACGGTGAACCTACATTGGAGAACTACCCACATGCTTTCTTTGTGACAAGCTTCTTGAGCACCTCCACCGGAACATTCTTTCCGGATTGAGCCCGCTGGGCGTTGCGATGCATGAGGTGGACCACGTCCTTCCTGGGTTCCCCACCAGAACCCCTCAAAGGCCCTATGAAACCGTCTTAAAACCCTGAAACCCTTATACAAAATCCTTTAAGGACCTTACAGAAACCTGTGCAACTTCACTAAAACCGATACATCCTAGACGCCAGTCAGGATTGAAGGCTGCCGGCTCAACCACACGCACGGTGTAACGGCAGCTGAGGGCCAAGGAAACGTAGCTCTGCATCTCCTAAGTTCAATGCTTGCAGAGAGCCCAAGGGGGCCGTCATTTAATTAAGGAACAATAGGGGTTTCTGTGCATTCAACGGGGTTTATTTTTCCACTTCATGGTGTTCACAGGTCCTTAGAGTTGGAGGCTATTTAAGGTATATTCCTCAATCCCAATCCCAAGACTCCCACAGCTCCATGTGAGTGTTGTCGACGATGATGGGCGTCGTCCCCAAGCGCAGTGCGATGTCCACGCGCTGCTCATTCAGGGCGTGTGCTGTCCTCAAACACGGCCAGGGCCGGTCATGCTCAAGACATGTCAACTAAGTTGCTTTCAATCTGTGTTCCCTCAGGTCAGATATCTGGTGTTCCCACGTCAATGATCGTCAATTTCGACAGGAACGAAACGAGGAACACGAGTGTGCCCTTACAATCCATATACAACTACATGATAACATACCCACTCAGCAATTGCAAACTCCCCTAGATCACCCCGAAGCCTTGTTCCAAAGTACTTGGACAGATGTTCGAACGATGCCACTTTCCAACGCCATACCCAGACATATTACTAAGCATACTGGCAAGAAGGCATCGTAAGGCATCTATGTTTTGGATGCTCTCGAGGGTGTGGGTGTTGCTGGTGTGCTCTCCTTCTTCGTTGTCTGGGGGCCCTTGTTGATGCCATGTCCTTACGACTGATTACGACTAAAGACGTCTTGATGGTTATCCACAGTGTCGTTATGATTGTTCAAGCTACGGCAAGTCATATGAGGTTGCTCTGCTGACGGCCGATGCCTATCGCTAGTATGATGGTCAACTTTAGCGCAGTCTTTATCCGTGTATCTCGTTCTGCTGTCGTTCGTTCCAGGCCTTGCGGAGAGCGCACCGAACTCATAGACCTCGTCGCCGTCCTGTTGCGACAGGCTTTCGATAATCCTGTTGTCTGCAGAGTGTGAGGTTTGGCTACAGTCTTGAAGGCGATACGGAAGCCCACAAGCCAATGAGGAACTTACCGCCTCTTGTATTACAGATCCTACTAAGGGTATCTTCCTTAATGAACTATGGGGGCCCAAATAACTACCTATATTATTTTTGGAGGCTTCTTATTATCAGGTAAGGGTATGTTCCTTAATGAAGGGCTCTGGGGCTTCCTGGGCCTGGGATCTCGAAGTTTGGAATCCCTTGCAACAGTGCAGGGTCCCAGAGACCCCAAGAAAGCTCCTGAGATTACCATAGGTTGAGGTTTAAGGTTTAAGGTTTCGGGCCCGAAAGTACTATGCAAGCTCCAAGACAGAAATCTTGCTTAGGAGACGTAGGGGCTGGGGAGCTTCCGCACCAGAATACACAACATGAGTAGAATTCTTTCTCTAAATTCGGGTCCCTATTTCTAAGTCCCCACTATGCTACGGCACCCTTATTGAAAAGGACCCTAAAAGGGATCCAATTTTGGAGAACCACCCATGTTACTTCGCAAAGTTTCACAAAGGATCCCAGGAACCTTCTTCGGAGGGTCCGGAATCCCCCCATGAGCCTTTCGGAGAGTGCCCAATACTGTGAGTCTTGAGGGTCCCGCGAATCGTAGGCCCCTCCTGTGGGCACCTTCAAAACCTAGGCCCTAAACCTCGAAACTCCAAGCCCCAAACCTTAAGAAAGCCAGAGTCCCAAAAGCAATAAGCACAGGCTCGGGAACCCTAAGCCCTACACCCAAAGCCCAAAGCCCCACACCCACAACCCTAAGCCCTACACCCTCAACCCTAGAACCCAAAGCCCTTAAGTTGGAGGCCTCAAAAGGTAGGTAGGGCTAAGGATCCCCTATAGTATAAGGACTCGTATGTGGGTAGTTGACTAAATTACCGTCCCTTTTAGGGTCCTGTTTATAAGAGTGCCGAACTATATTGCGGACCCAAAAAAGGGACCCCCTAATGTAGAGAACTACCCCACATGATGTGGGGATTTTTAACCCCCCCCCCACCTACCTTCATCCCAGCTTTGGAGCCCCTCTTTGAAGCCCTCGGTCCTCTCGTGACGTGCAGAAGTCGTCGGAGCTGCAGACCTCTCTCCGAGCTTGAGATCCACGGCAGGCATGAGAGTTAATAGACATCATAGCAATAGTTAGGATTTCATAAGCAAATAACGAAAAGTAGACAAGTAGAGGTAAGGATATATGATATACTGATATTACTAGGATTCTGTTCAAAGCTATTTCTAGAGACTTCTTCAAACATGTTTAGAAGGTTTCTGCGGACATACATAGAGGTTCAGGGCGCTTAGCAGTGGGGCTATCGCTAAACTACTTACAAGCCGACTCACCAGGCAAAAAGTTCGCTCAAGGGCTCCGTTAAGGATTCGGTTCTTTGGCGTCTTTCGTAAGCGTCAAATGAGACTGAAAGTAAGACCACGATGAACGTCGTCTGGACAGCCGCACACATAGAGAACACAGCACACACAACAAAAATGGGATCAGGATCTCGGGGGTTCAAGGGAAAGAGCTGGAACGTCACTCCCTGGTCAGAAAAAGTCAGGTATAGTTGGGGTTATTGCACAGCGAGGCACACAAGGGACACGTTGCCTTGTGCAGGTCGCGACAGGAGTTTGTCAAGTGCGACGAAAGAAGCATTCTGTTTTTGCTGGTTCTGGCGCAGGGTCGCCGCTAAATTAGGCATCGGCTCTACGCAGATTGACTTTGAAGGCTCCTGGAGCAGCTTGTCTGCAAAAACACCTCCAGTACCGATTTTGCCTCCGATGAAGAGCACTCGGGAGTCGTGAGGCATGTGTAGCCACCGGTAGAGTTGCTCATAGAGCTCACGCCTTGTATTCGTGACTTGCCCACCACCCCCCATTTCAATTGCGAACTCCGGAAAGCCACGTCCACAAATACACACGAGGGGCACCACAGAGCTGCTGACTGCCATGACGATGAAGAGATGCTTCAAGCTGGAAAAGCCCTGCCGACTAGCGCGGGCCAGCATCTGTAGCACACCGATGTGCAGGAGGCGAATCTTAATTAGACTGAATGTGGCCTGCAAGCACACTTGAATGTGCTCCACGACTAGGGCTAGGGTTTAGGGGTGCTCGCAGAAGCGAGCCCTATTGCCATGCTAGTACCGCTACCATGCCCCAACACATCATGCGGCAAAACGGGGTCCAGGGTCTCATGGCTAGAGCTTCGAAAGGTGAAGTCTGGGCGTTGCCCACATGGTACCATGCAAGCTTCAATACCCGCACTCTCGCTGTGATTGTGGTTCCCGAAAACCCTCCGAAGCTCTGGTTCACACATGACCTTACTCGTTGCTAGCTGCTGGCAAGTTTCGTGTGCGAGTCGCCAGGCGGGGCGTTCCTGTCTGCGTCTCTAACACCCAAAGCTGGGGTTTTCTCGGAGCTCAGGGAAACCAGAATTCCCCGCCAGCCTGAAACCCTGATGCCTCTCTGGACGCTAAACCCAAACGCCCCGAATCCTGAACTCTGAGAGCCCAATATCTAAGTATTGAATACCCATTCATGTTTTGAAGGATCCCGAAGATAATTTCGGGTACACTCCATGAAGGCGTACTGGCACAAACAAACCCTGAGCAAATCTGCAACAAGAAAGCAACCGCGAGGCTTGGGTAAAGGCTGAGGTTGTCAAAGGCCCAGGAGCAGCTCTGGTAACAGGAGCAACAATGCCAAACAGAACCTGGTAGCATTCAGAGCAGTGATGACACTATCTTCTGCTTGTGGAGCTTCGCTGAAGCATCGCAACCCTAAACTCGAGACCACGAGCCCCATCCTCAGCCCTTGGTAGTGCTCCTGTATATCAGTCGGTGAACCCGTCCAAGCATATCGTATGCTCTTCTCACAGTTCTCAAAAAACCCTTTGCCGGGTCGCGACACAATGGAAAAGCACACCTAACACAACAAACAAAAACCAACACACCACCTCTCCCCCCTAAACCCTAAATCCTAAACCCCTAAACCCCGTATCCTCGAGTTCAGCCAGGCTTGTCTTCAGCACCCGGGCGAGCCACGTCCGGGCAAAGGTGGACTTCCTGGTCACTCTGGCTGGGCTCTTGCTAATTAAGGTTCCCATAATAGCGATCTATACTTCATTATATGGTTGCATCTTGATAATTGTTCCCATAGTAGGGATCTATACTTAGTTATATGGGTGCACTATGATGGTAACTTAGTTTAAAGAAATTTCCTCAAAACAGGAACCCAGGTCGCAGTGGCAGTCGTGGTGGGTGGTAGAAGCGCTAGTTGCGTGTGGTGGTCGTTGCGACACTAAAGTTGTAAAGTGTTGTGGAATCAAGGGTATTGCTACTGCTCCTACCGTGAAACTGGAAACCCGACACTACAAGTGTTGGTCCCAAGGAAACTCAAACGACTTCATCGGAAGATACCATGAAGAGTTGTATCAGGGACCATTGTGAGGGCAAAAATGCTACATCAAAGTCTCAGCAACAACTTTCCAGTTAGATTCCTTCATTCAGAGTTTTTGGGGTTTCTGGGTCATGGGCCCTTTCCAATCATCAAGCCTTGGAAATCCAAAACCCAGAATCCTCAACCCCAACTTTCCACATAAATCCTCTCGCAGTCCCAGGAAAGCATGTCGTAAACCCTGCATCCTGAACCTTTTGATTCCTTAAATCCCTCGCATGCGTCCCGCAGCCAGGCGGTCCACGCAGCAGCACGAGCAGCTTCTCGCCTCCACCCAGAGAGCCCACTACCCCTTGATTGAGGAACATACCATAAAACCTGAATATGGGTAGTTCTCCAAATCAGGGTACCGTTTTCGGCCCCCAGAATCATGCGGCACCCTTACAAGAAGGATTCTGAAAGGGACCTTAATTTAGAGAGCTACCCCACAAGAAGGCCCCTCAATGTCAATGTTTGTTCCTAAATTCAAAGATAAATAAACTAGTCTTTGTAAAATGAAATTGAAAAACAATATCTACACCAATTGAGAGATATCGAGCTCTCTTGCTTTCGGGACTCAGGGGTTTGCAGGGACTCCGGGGTTGAGGGGACTTGGTGAGAAGGAATCACAAGGGCTTTTTTCTTGTTTGGGCTATAGAAAGCTTTAAAGGGCTCTTATAGGGTTCATACTAATTTGTATGGTCTAAGGGTTACTTTTTGGGTCTGGGGACTAATTAAGTAGGGTGTTAAGTACCTGAGCTGGGCTTTATCCGTCAATAAAGCAAAAGCGATCTTACGTTGCGTTACTAAGTCGCCGGATCCTCTATATAGTTCAGGAATCTACCTTAAGTTGTGTTGAAGATCGGGAATCTCTTCAAGAAGGTATCTTGACCGAGACCTTCTCACCTGCCACCGGGAAGAATGGCAGTAACCGTGACAATAGCAGCAACAACATCCATTGCATCATCATCGCGATCATCATCACTATCATAATCAGCAGCATCATCATCATGAACTTCATGATCGCAAGAAGCAGCGTTGATAGCGTGAGTTACAAATAGGTCGACAAGACTAGAAAACTCCCGGAAACCCTGAGCGTCTGAACCGCAAGCCCTGCACCTTGAAACTGTAAACCCTACGAACCAAAAACTCGAAACCCTTCCAATTCTACAAGGGTTTTAGAGGAATTGTTCATAAGCGTCATATTTAGGGACTCTCTGTCTATCCTGGTAGAGCCCACCGAGGCCTTGCCACAACAACTGCTCTTCGCTGGATATGACGCTTCCCTCCATGGCTCGCTTTGACCGTCGACGGGAGGAGGGTGAGAATCATGTCGTGAAAGAAGCATACAAGTAGAAACTTTTGGTTATGCAACTCGAGTGCTTGTAAAGAATGCTGCATACAGGCATACATGTTACTACATTCGTCATTCGTACCTTCGTCATACATGACCTCCTAAGTGTCTCTGTGTGTTTGTTTGCGTGCGTGTGTGTGTGTGTGTGTGAGCCACCCTAGGACGTGAGTGCAGGGAGTCACTTCCACCGCAGGGTTTAGGGTTTAGGGTGCAGGGGGACGGAGGGGGTGCATGGGTGCTCTGTCCAATGAAGCTCTCGTCGGCACCCTGTAGGGAAACGTACTTGCATTGGTCTGCGCCTTGGCCCCTGTCGTGGGCAGCTAGGGGACCCTCACTGTCGTTCATCTTCCATTTCATTTCGTGCTACGTCATTCCTTCGGGTCTGACGTAGCAAATGGGCAAAAACCTTATCCCTGACAGATCATCTCACCTTGTTTTCGTGTGGCATTCCTGTGGTCTGGCATACATGGCACCAAAATTTCATCTCATTTTCGTTATCATAACCACCATCAACATAATCTTGTTTCACAGCCGAACAACCCCGCCCCACCCTTATTTTCTTTTCTCTTGACCTCCTCCCTTTGCCGAAATTCTACAGTGTGTGTCTGTGTATGCGTGCATGCGTATGTGTGTATGTGTATGCTTGTGTTTGTATGCACGCATACCTTTATGTACGTACGTATGCGCGCAGACACGACCCCACACGGGCCATCAATAGAACAGGCTTTTGGGGTACGCTATACTGTACCTATATTATATGAAGACCTGCAGAAAAGACTGTTACAGATGGTTCAAACCCCTGTATTGGGATGCTCGCCTCTCGTTAAACCCGCAACAGCTGCGCGACATGACTGGCTTCGGCAGGAATCGTGCCATGGTCCAGTGCGTCTTACCCACATAAGATTTAATAAGATCCTACAATCCTGAACGCCAAACTCTGAACTCGATTTCTTATTCCGGAAATTTCGGATCCCCAAACAGCCCTAAACCCTAAACCCTGGGCAGGCGGACTTTTTTCAAGGCGAGGGAGCACCCCTGCTCTGGAGCGGCTTATCCCTGCCCAGGACCTGGCAAGAATGAGTCGGCTTCCAGGGTTGCGGGTATAGGGGTAGGGTTCTAAATTCCTACCACAACGCAACAGGGTTTCGGGTATAGGGTTAGGGTTCTAAAATCCCACTCACGACTTTGCGCTTGCTGGGAAGTCCACTAGACATGTACTCATCAGTTACACAACTTTGTACATGGAGGACAGGTGAACATCCAGCAGAGTCTGCAATCAAGGAAGCAGGAATGGGTATAGCTCTACAAAGACATATACGTAGATGTAGATACACCGTAGATACATGCATAAAACATAAACAACTCAGCTTTGCGTCTGATGATGTGCATGCATGTCCTAAAGAGATACGAAGGCCCACAAATGCACACAGTAGGGGCCTACATAATCGGAAGGCGGCGTCGGGGTTATCATAGAGAGGCATGTCTGACATGTCCATTAGGGGTTCTGTAGTGTGTTGCCATGCTTGGGAGCAGAGAAAGGCGTCGGAATAGTTATCATACTGTGGAGAGAAAGGAGATTGATAGAAGAACACTCATGCCACTCATGGGGGCTGGGAAAATCTGACCAGCGAGTTCGATGGCAATGACAATATTTAGAATAACGCTGAGAAGCAAAGTTGCATCGACCCTTCATGGGGTGATGCAACCGATACTTTCACGGAAGTACGAAAACTTTGCGACGGAATGCCACAGCACAGTAGCATCTCGATTGCTGATCGTCTTGCGACCAAGCATCCACGATCGTGCCCTGATCAGCGCCGATCGGTCTTTCCAATGCCACGTTTGCCTTGGATCGCGAAAAAACTCCGTTCATTCGGGTTCCGCCTTCAGGGGGTTTAGGCTTCGAGTCGGACATTTCTGAAACGACATCCGTGGTCTGTGGGAACATGTTCTCCGGGCTTGGTCTGGAGGCTTCTGGGTTGGCGTTGCGAATCTGAGCTTTCAAATTATATATTATATATTTTGTTTATTGTATATTATATATTAGATGTTACATATTATATGATATATATATATATATATTAATTGACTATATATATATGTATATTATATTATATTATATCGTATATTATATATTTAGACGAGGTCCTTCTGACGGACCCTTCCCGAAGTGAACCCGTTGAGAAGTCCAAGCCCAGAGGCCCATGAGAGTTGACTGCTGTCTCGAAGTAGGGGGTTTGGCTTGGTTGGGGATTCCTAAACTCCAGTGATGCCGGTTACCTGAGCTGAAATCCTACTAATGCCTGACTGGTTTTAGTAGGGAATGGAGGAGTGGGTTTTTGGGACTACTATAGGGGAGCTTAAGGGACTATCATAGGGATCCATTCCCCCATTCCTTACTAAGAACCAGGGAGAAGCACATGCAAAGAGCTCTTCGCAGCCAAGGAGCCAGAATACAAATGCTTGGGCTTGAGGTCGGGGACCCACTTGTCCGCCTCGGAGCACCGTGGCTTGGCCAGCATGCACATACCAAAGGAAGAACCCCTAAGACTGTATGGGAGTTTCCCATCATAAGGGTACCTTATTTTGGGGTCCTTACAATAAGGATCCTACCATTTGGGGTACTATATTAGGGTCCCCTATTTTCGGAAACCCCCGTATATCTAACTTGCACACTGTACTATACTATGCTAGACGGTGCTAGGCTATGCATTGCCATGCATGTCTATACTGTTCGGAACACCTCACCACGGATGCTACTGTGTAGAAGAAAGCTCGTGGTTCGGATCCAGTGGCCACATGACGAGACATGATGTTCAGCTTCCCAAGCCCTCTGAAAGTCCCCTACTCCGAAGAGTATGGGACACTCTCTCAGTCCCTTAACCCTCAAACCCCTGCCAGACTCCCAAGCCCAACAACTCCTCAACCCTAAACCACTAAACCCTAAACCCCTCCTAAACCCTAAACCCTTACTCTACGGGTCCTTGCCTCGCCCTTCTTTCCTTGCTTGTTGAACTGCCGCAGGGTCTTGCGCCGCCTCTTCTCCGTCACCTGGTGTGGGAGTTTGAAGGGAAAACAGTGATTCAAAAGGACTTATGGATTTTGGAAAGGCTTCAGAAGTTACAAGTTGTCGGTGGCTTGTGAGGATCTGACCGTTATAAACCCTCAATCGTAGAACGCTTCCCCTCCATCAAAAGACGCCCAACGGGCATAATCTCCAACATGTATCTCACAGCAGCGTATACTGGCAAACCAGGCGATTGTCGAGAGATTTAGGTTGTATGTGTAGGTTTAATCACGGTACAGCTTGGCTTTGCCCCTTGCTGACTCTGGTGACATGCGGGGGGTGCTTTTAGCCCAACAGCGCGCTTATACACGAGCCCGAACAATCGTGGTCTTGGGGTGCTCAGTTTTCTGGATTCATCCGTCGTGGCAGTTTTATAAGCACCAACGAAACCCAAAACTTTGCAAGATGCATGTAAGATCAAGAACTGCCCTGTTTCCTGTAGAAATCCCAAGTGCTGAAACCTGAGGGAACTGGGGTCCCATGACCCTCGAAATGTGCCCTCTGCCTGCACAGCTTCCTCATTCGGCAGGCCCATCCTGCTCCTGACAACTTGGAACACCCGCGAAGCGGCAATCTTTCTGGGCGCAGGGTAGTAGAGGGGCCTTGAATGATTAGGGTAGGGGTCTTGGGGTATCTTCTGCGAAAGCCTAAATTAGGGAACACTGAGGAGGTTGTACTGTTGATGATATAAATCCTGCATTACCTTAAGGACCTTAAAGTATGGGAGTTATGGTCTTTTCCTTGTTGTCGGTCATGCAGGATTTATATCATGAAGCGTAGTGCTCCTTATCTAGGGCCAGTTCTTCCAGGCTTCTCTCCCTGAACTAAGGGTCCCCCTGCAATCTAGGCTTCTTTTTTGTCGGGCGTTGTAAGGGCTCTATGGGTGTTTACAGGGCTCAAGGTTTCTGAAAGAAGTATCCAGCGAGACTCAGAGAGCCAAAGTACCGCTTAACTCAGGAACAGAAGGCTTACAGTATGAGGGCCTGGATGTTCTTTCAACCCCAAGCCCTAGACCCTAAGTCCAAAACCCCCAAGCCCTTGCTGAGCCGTAGGCCCAACACCCAAAGCCCTAGTTCCTAAACCCTACACTGCCCGAGATCCCACACGCTCTTTCCCCGGTGCCTGCTGCGAGCACGGGCTGAGGCTGTACGTTCGCCCTGTCAGGGTTCAGGCTTCTTAGTATATTTCTAGTATAAATATACCCCTATTTGTAGTATAACATACCCCAAATAGATTGCAAGCAGGAAGCTTGGATTTTACGGTTCGGGGTTAGGATTGTAATAGTTGGATGACGACGATTATGATGATGATGATGATGATGCAGACCAATGCTTGGGGTGCATCCTTCTTACTCTCACTCGTTGTGCTTGGATAGATATGAAGGTGACATTCTGGCTTCGCCAGCAGTTGGAAAATCCATGGCCTGATGCAAGGAAGTGCATCCATCAATGGCCTGAACATTCGAACGAGTTGTGTTTCTCCATTGTCATTATCATGTGCCTTGTGGGGAGGGTGGCAGGCTTCATCAATGTTCTTCACACTGTTGGTGTGGGTAGGTGTAGTATCCCAGACTCCTTTACAGGATTTAGTGTATGGATTCCCTAAGGAGATATTGTCATTCGGCTTCAAACGGTGTCTTCTTCTGAGGCTTGCTTTGGAATCTCGCTCTCGTATGGAGAAGACCCTACTATTGAGGTTTGACGGTGCCATGCCTCCTCGTCGCCGCCAGCTGAAGCTGTTCGCTTGCGCTTGCCTCCACGCAGTGCGCTATAGGAACCCAGTCAATGGCAGTCATCGGTCGCCTTTTGGCTCGAGTGCCAAACCTTTAGCCCTGAAATCCTAAACCTTGAGGATGTGCACCCAACCGTTTCTTAGGCCGCGGGCGCAACAAGGACGACGCGCGTGTTCTCGAAGCAGAGCGTCCACGCACCTGTAGCACGAGGGGGGGACATGAATGATTGAAGCCGTAAGCACCAATTCCCTAAACTGTAAGCCCCTGAAGCCCTAAACAATGAAAAAATTCTTCGCCAGCAAAGGTTCTTGGACTGCCTTACGGTGAGCAGGGATGTGTTACTTCGAGCAATCAGGGTGGAAGGAATTTCGACATGCGGCAATACTACCAAGTCACACTGGTGGTGAACATGCCCGTTCTCACTGGTCCTTATTCAGGATGATGCGAAATTTTACACATCCGCAGTTTCAAGGATGCTCCGCCAGCTCTATCTTGAGGATGTACGTATACGCACGTACATATGAGCAGAGACGAAGCGCACCCGTGTGTGCATGCCCTGCATGTACATGCGCAGAGTCGGTATATCGTGTGGTTTACATCTGCACACATGCATACGTCAACATAGCAAAACGAGTACAACTATAACTAAAACAGCACATGTTAAGATCGATACGCAAAGTATGAGTAGACATGCTTTGAAGCACGCAAGCACACACATGGCGGCTGACATACATCCATACATGAAGGTACTCGCTGTACATACGCTGCCGCAAATGCATACGTAGGAACAACATCCAACAGACGCAACCCCTACCTAGACCCCCGAACCCTAAAACCCTAAAGCTCAAAACCCCTAAAGCTTGAACGATTTTCAAGGTTCTTGCACAGGAACTTGGTTTAAGCTTCCACAACTTTCAAGATACATGTCAGGCCGGTACAGCGAGACCCAAGCTTGATGTGGACGACGACCAGAGGTCGGCAATTAGGGGTGCACGTTTGTGCGTGCACTCATGTTTCGCACCAGACATGTAGCTTGCTCTGAATCAAGCGACAAAACGCTCAACGTAGATGGCGGCAACTATCTAGTCAGACATGCAAAACACTACCAAGTGCAAGCAATCCGAGAAAAGTATGAAGAAAATCATCAGCAATCTGGAACATGCCTGATTCAAGGTGCACGGTTTGTCGCATGTAGAGCAGAATAACACAAACAAGGATCTGTATTATCAGTCAACTTCCTGATCAAGAACCACAGTTCTTCCCTAAACCTTAAACCCTAAACCCCTAAACCCTCATGAACATGCCGAGGCCTTGGAGGCATCGAGTCCGATTTCGGTAAGCTTTTCTTCCACCTGTAGGGGGCTGGGGCTTCAAAGAGAGGGTTTAGGGTTTGGCGGTCGAGGGGTTAGGTTGGAAATCCAGGAGCTCTGTTTACAGCAAACTCTGACAGGTTGGAAAAGCCGCTCTGCACTCCCACTCGGAACCCATAATGTAGACCCCCGACAAGCAAACCCTCGCCTGTAGTGAATTGTTATGGGGTTTGGGGTTAAGGGTTACAACAGAGATCGTAGGCGTACGGCACTTATGGGTCTACCGAAAGAGCTGCTACCACATCCAAGGGGACAGGGCTCATCTTTAGCCGCTGGCCTCTTCCACCTTCTTGCGGCCTTTCCTCATAGTTGGCAGGCCGTTCCTCGTCGACATGGTGCAACTACTTCCGCTTAAGGCTTTGGGTTTGGGCTTTAGCTTCTGTACTGTTTTTCTGGTTACATCCGCGGTTGTCGGCCTGACGGGCGCATTACGCTACTGCTATCATACTTACCAGTACTACTTGCACTGACAGCATCACTCTTGCTGTTGCCCTGTCTCTTTCTGTTGTCTGTCCATCAAATCCGAACGTTTTACCCAGAGCCTCATGCTCCAAGAAGACCACCAAAGCCTCCAACAACCCTAATGGACTAACTTCTAGGATCCTACACACGCCCTTTAGACAACCCTATACTTCCTTCCCGGAGTGAAGCCTAAGTTTCAAGATCTGGGACCTTGTGCGTCTCAAAGGCGTCGCACCGTTCTTATCGCGACTTCGAGGAGCATTACTAGTCACAATGGGGTTTATGTTAGAACGAACGAGAACCCTAAGGACTAGTACCGACGACAGTAAATTTCAAATTCCAGGCGCTAACGCAAGGGCACCCCCCTTGAGGCATTTGCTTGGACTTGTTCAGCTTCCTCTCGATCCGTTTCTGTCGCATCCTGGCTTTCTGGCCGCATGCACATGCAGATGTATTGCTCTCACGGCTAAGATTTAGCTCTTGGGTCTTGAGATGTTTTTTGTGTGTTTGACTCATTGCAACTCCACCTTAGGGTTCCGAATTCAAACAACTATAGTTACTGGTACATACCCGAAAACACCATAGAAATGTTCTCGCACTTGTTGTCCCTGCCAACTTGCATGCCGACGGATTGGGGCCTACGGATTCATAGTGGGCTGAATAGGTTGAATACAACAATAGGCTTCGATAAGGCTTTAGTACAGAGGCCTGAATAGTTCGAACAGGCGTTGGGGGCATGTTATACTCGCCTTATAAGTAGGAACCGTATGGAATAGGGTTTACAAATTACTCAGGGCGTTCCGATAGGCCCATTGCATGTTTAGGGCTCAACTCCAAAAGCTCAATCTGAGTTAGATTTTTGTTTAGGGTTCCTTTAAGTGCTCCACAAGGGTTGCTATGATGGCTCTATAAGGCTGTAGTGTGCGGACCTTAGTAACCTCAGTAGGCGACAGCGCAACTGCAGCTTGGAAGTCTAGTGATGCAAGACCTGGGAAACAGGAACAACAGTAAAGCAATCCATCCCCATGTCCAACAAGGAAGCGGCATTTGCCATACTGAAGCCCGTCCTGCTGTGGACTTCGTCGAGGACATTTTGAACTTTCTGGTACGCACCAATGACCTGTGTCGCTGTTCGGGTGCAGCGAACGGCCGCAGCTACTGCCTCTTTCAGCCTCCCATCTAGGAAGCTACTCGTCCTCTCCTTTGCGCCCAAACGACTTTGAATGTAGGAACTCATCAAACCTATCTGTGCCCTGGTGATGCCCGGACTATAATTTGTACCCGGCAATCTCGGCCCTAGCCTGATCATCGTTGGCGAGGCTCGACTCAGCCATCAGAAGCGCCTCGCATGTGTCGCCATGTCGTGAAGCCGAGGACTTATGGCATAAAGAGCTGGCTCTACTATTCCCACAAACGGACAAATCAGCAGTGCTGTGTCAACGGCAACCGTGAGTTGAAAAGTAGAATGAGAAGCACCGATGTTTCTGCACATTGATGGTGCCATTAATGTCGAGCTTTTGCAATAACTTTGCAGCAGTCCAATACCCGTCCACGACGCAGATAACAGGAAGCAGCGAGAGGCGAAGTCGCCGGCGACAAGGAGTGCATGACTACCGTGGCAGTGACTATGCATCACTGTCTCTCAGCAGCTGTACAATAGAAGTCCAAAAAGCTTGACTGTAGAAGCATCTGTCCAACTGTGACAGGGAAAGCATACTGTGTTCGAAAGCTTGTGCGTTGCACACTGTGACTTGTGATGGCTGTGAGGACTATGAAAGCGATGATGAACAAAGTGCGGACCGTGGCAATTATGACAGTTATGACGATGGTGGTAATTCTCAGGAAATGGTTTTAATTATGAGTTTGATGCAAGGCCGTGGTGACCAGCAGTTTGATTCTTCTGGCATGAGCAGTGCATGCTTGCACCGCGAATGTCCTCTTCGCGCTCCAGCTCCTGCAGCTTCTTGTCGATGTCCTGCCAATGCCGAAAATGCCAAGCCCGAGCCGAGAGGTCACGGCTACATAGCGGCACGACTACTATCATTGCTGCTGCTGCTACTACTACTACTGCTACTACTACTACTACTGCTGCTACTCCTGCTGCTAGCTGCTCCTGCTGCTACTACTCCTACCCCTGCTGCCACTACCTCTACCACCACCACTACTGCTGCTGCTCTCTGCTGCTGGTGCTGCTCTCACCTCTACAAACTGCGGAGCGCTGGCATCGAGAATCGCATGAGTAGCCATAGTTGACAAGTCATATGATGAACGCAATCTTTCCGAGTTCATGGCTATGTAGTGTTCGTGCAAAAAGGCAGAGGCACAATTCGGAAGATGAGAAGTCAGAGCCTATAGTGTTCTACCTGCAAGGAATACATGCATCTAAGTTATTACCAAGTAGAGTCTGCGACGGCAACGGGCATGTGCAAGTGCGATGTTCTGCTTGTCTACCCAGTGTGCACTCGGGAAATGCAGAGCTATTCCCTCCAGCAACCTCTGAACGATAGAAAACCAGAACCCCACCTGAATTTATGGTTGCATGTTTCAACTAAAGCGTGCCGGCTGAGCAGGATCAACGAAATCAACAATGTTGTGGCCATCCATGATCTCAGGCACGATGTCGTACTTCCAGCTGGGATCCTGTTGCACTTACGGAAGAACCTACACTTGCTTGTCCAGTATCCTAGGGGGAACAGAAGGCCACCTAGGTATATCATCGTACCCCAAGACGGTAAAAGGTCACTTAAACTCGTTTACAAACAAGATTTTGACTGGGCTTCATGACCTCTCTGCTGCCTCAGAAACTAGGACCTCAATCTTGACTCTGGGGTTCCTGAAAAGACACCCAGTGCGAAGCACTGAACCTTGTATTTAAACTGGGAAGCCCAGAATTCTAGACGACAAAACCCCCAACGCCAGCCCGTAACACCGTCCAAAAACACAGTTTGAAGGCATAGAAACCCTGGACCGTCCCAACTTTTAAACTCCAAACCGAAGACCTTCCATCCGAAAGCCACCAGTTCAAACCCCAGTACAGCCTGTGAACGCGCTCAAAAAGAGCTCTCAAAACAAAAAACATCAGAACATTCACTATAAGGGACAGGGGACACCAAAATCAGGTACCCCTTATTTTCGGAAACTCCCATATCCCCCTAAACCCTAAACCCTATAAAGAACATAAAGAACCCCTATGAATCCCACAGAAAAGAAGCCTCCAAGATCGTTTTCTTCCAGAGATCCACAGAGTAGACGCCGGCACCACCCAGCTCCTGCTGCTTTGGAGGAGGCTTCGGCTTCATGAAGGTTTGAGTATCATCTTAGTTGTTGAGTTCATAAGCAAGCAAAGTGTACACTTTCAATTCTATAAGGGATCATATTATCCCAAGAAGTTTAAAGTGTAGTAATTCAGCTCCTGAGTCATGTTACAGGGGGTCGTAAGGAGTTTCATGAGGGCTTCTGAAGTTACAGAGTCCCTTGTAGGCTTATAGAAGGCCTATATACCTTATAGAAGCCTTATAGAAGCCCTATATACCCTAAACTCCCCACCTGTAGCTTCCCTGTAACAAAGGGACGGCGGTCCTCCATGCGTTCTCTTTCGAGCTGCTCCCCGCCCTGTCACCGACTCGAAGTGTCTGGGGCTTTGCATCAAACCGGGGCCTTAAATCACTGGGGTTTAGGGTCCTTTCAATGGGATTCGACATTAGCGGGTTATGTTCTATAGGGGTTCTAGTATAGCCTTAAAAACCGGGGTTTAGGGTTCTTTCAATGGGATTCGATATCCGCGGGTTCTGTTTTTATAGGGGGTTCTAGAATAGAGGCCTTAGTGCTTAGACTTGGGTTCTGAGGTGTACTGTAGTAAAGCTCTTGCTGGCGATTCACTTCTGGCTTCATATGGGGGCTTCCGAAAATAGGGGGCCCTAGTGTTGTACCCTAAATAGTAGGATCCTTATAAGGGACCCCAAAATCAGGTACCCCCTTTTTTTCGGAAACTCCCATATTCGGCAGAATGAGGAAACTCTTGGAGACATCTTAGCTTCTTTTCTCTGGAGAGATACGCCTGCCGCCACTGCCTCAAGAGAACTGCAGCTGTCGTGACGATCCTTTAGGGTTCAGTGTATACTCCCCACTTCACCCCGTAAAGCCCTAAACCCTAAACCCCTAAAACCCTAAACCCCAAACCCCTAAAAAACCCGAAAGCCCTAAACGCTAAACCCCTAACCCCTGAAACCCTAAAGCCCTGAACCCTAAACCCCTAAACCCCTAAACCAATAAACCCCTAAAGCCCTAAAGCCCTAAACTCAACCCCCAAAACCCCCTAAAGCCTGGGCAACGTTGCGAAGCTGATCCTGCCGGACTGCGGTTGTTTGGGTAGTCGGCCCTTCGTCTGGACAGGGGTTTAGGGTTTAGGGGTTAGGGTGTAAGTTTTAGGACTTAGGGTTTAAGGTTTAGGGCTTAGGACATAAAGCTGGAGGATTTAGGGCTTATGAGCTTCAACATTTAAGGATTTCCTCCTCCCGCTTTCAGGGCCATGAATCATGATGCCGTCCAGGCTGAGGAGTCATAGAGGACAGCGTTGTAGGATTTGGAGCTACCCATAATGACATGACAGCTGATGCTTTGCAAGCGCATAATGGGAGTTCGCAGCGATTCGATTGCGCCTAAACGCTTCTCGATGCCGTAAGACCGCAGAGAAAATTTTGCATCATGTTTACCTCCTCCGGGCTCGGAGCCTAAGGACAAGATCTAGTTCAGGGATTCAGGGCTTGGGGGCTGTCTTAACGAGAAAAGCTGTTTGGCGTTCTGCCGCATGGGTCCACATGCTTGCATCGAAGATGCAGGTGTTCTCATGGTCCCATGGTGGTCCGACACAGTACATGGATGTGTGTGCGTTGTGTCTATCTCTATCTCTTCTGAGGAAGGGTAGCTCCCCTCCCCCGCACGCAAGCGCGCACTGCCACACTCTGCTTTTCTCTCTCTCTCTCTCTCTCTCGATATGGGTGGTGCAAAATAGGGTCTCTTTTGGGTTCCCTAACTATAGTGTGCCGTATTAAGAATGGACCTATATAGGGTTCCCCAAACTGACCATGATTTGACCTTTACCTGTATCTGTGTGTGTGTGTGTCTCGCTCTCTCTCTCTCTCTCTCTCTCTCTCTACCTCTCTATCTCTCCATCTCTCCATTTCTCTATCTATCTATCTACCTAGCTAGCTATCTATCTAGTGCTTAACTACTTACTTACATATATGCGTATGTATCTTTACGGTGCATGAGACATCCGGCGCATACCATGCATGGCCTGGGGAGGCTCCACGTAGCATTTACATCCCTAGAAGGCTTAGAGCCTGTTCAGCTGGGACAGGATATGGGGATTTGTTTTACTTTGCATGTAGAGAGATGGTTTGGAATGCTATGCCTCCGCTTGACCAAAGCGTAGGTTTTGGATAATTGATAAACTTCGGTAAACATGGAAGGAAGCACTATGACTGCAGCATTGGCGATAAGCTCAGGATTGCAGATGGACTACATGGAGGTTATGTCGGGATGCAGGAACACGGTAATGACGTTGTTGCAGGCATGTTACTTCGAAAACCTGACCTTCAAACAACCTAGCCGAATTCCGAATCGCTTGCTGCCCAACCCTGTCCTGCACTGCAGTCCTGTCCGCACCATAGCGGGAGTCGCCCCAGGTGACCACAGAGCCATCGAGCAAGACCTCGGCTTCGGGTATGCTTGGCAGGTGCCACATCGGAAACTTCACTAACACATCCCAGTATCCCAGTATGGACCATAGATAGGTATTCCTTTCTTTAATAGGGTTGCATGAACCCAAACGCTACACCCAGTAAAACAAAATCTCGAGATCAAGGAGCTTCCTGAAGTCGCAACAACAATCCCCAATGGCCTGTCCAGCTCTACTGCAGGGGGGTACTGAACTCTTGTATATGACTTCCTTTGGGAGCAAAGGAATGAGAACTTCTTAGCCCATGAAGCCTAAGCCCTAAGCCCTATGGTGGAAGAAGGAAAGTTGGAAGATTCGCATCCAAACGTCCAGCATCCACAATACAAGCACGATGGATCATCTTGCAACTTTGGAAATCTTGCAACTTTGCCATCAACTTTGCAATCCCAGTCTAGCTTGCCAAACGGAACCTCGCACAATTCCCGGGTGCTCCGGTGACACTGTGAAAGGAAAGGAAGCATTTCCGGCTCTCTGGCCATCCCTTTTGTTCAAAGGTGTGGGGATGGATCTGCTGAGTATGGGGAGGGGAGGGTCGGGGAGCGCGGATGAATTGGAGCCTAGAAACGGAAACAATCAAACTAACTCGGAGGATCCTTCATTCAAAATCGTTTTGCCGCGGGTGCAGGGAAGCCTTCTTTAGCAAAACTAACCAGGGAGCCTCAAAGTGCAGCCCAAGCCTCAAACCCGAAAGCCTCGGAATTCAACACCACAAACGAGACACGCCCTCCAAGCCCACCGTTACAACCACGGTCATACAAAAAAAACCTTTGTGAAGCCCCAAAGTACCCTAGGCCTTATGCCAGCACCCTGAACCCTGAACCCCCAAACACCCACCACCCCTACACCCTAAACCCTAAACCCCTAAACCCTGAACCCGTAATCCTAAACCCTAAAACCTAAAACCTAAACCCTAAAACCCCTAAACCCTAAATCCTGCACCCTAAACCCTAAATCCTAAACCCCAAAAACCCCTAAACCCTAAATGCTACACTCTGAACCCTAAATCCCGGCCGCCGCACATGCCGGGAAAGCCAGCGGCTTGCCTGCCTGAGCCACGCAAGTTACGCAGGACCTGTGTTGCCGGCGGATTTCTGCCGCAGGCCTTGCTTGCGGGCCCGGGAATTGGCCGCATTCTGTCGGTTGACTTCCAGCACGTCCTTGAGCTTCTGGGGCGCCGCTGCCGAATCTTATGAAGGCTATGCAGTAAAAGTGATCTCGGACACAGCTCCGCGGCTTGCGGCCTGGTTTAGCTTTTCCTCCTCGCGAAGCTTGGCGTGTTCCTCTTTGTTCTGGAGCCAGGCGTCGTGGTTGAGCTTCTTCTTCCACGCCTTCTCCGCCTGCCAAATAACGAACCGCGATATAGTTCGGAGGTTTCTGCAGGACGCCACTTTGCACAGTCTAGCCCGCCTTTGCGAGCTCCTCTCGGCCCTCTTGCTTGGCTGCGGACACGTCCAGGGCATGCTTCTCCTTCTTATGCGCCTTCTTCTCCTGTTTCCTGGGGTTTGGACAAGGAACTCTGGTCTAGGCTTTGCCACACCGTCATGCTCTGGCCTCGCAGCAGCCTCCGTTTTCTTGTCCTCCTTTTTCTTCTGGCGCATGGTTTGCGAACGGTGCATGCATGTCAACAGGCCCTATGCGACATGTCGTCTGGTGCCTTCTTCTTCGGGTCAGGGACAGGCTTGCTCTCTCGGCTCAAAATTCGGCCTGCATGCCTATGACCATGTCAAGGTTCAGGAGGCGCGTGTACGCGTTGCTGCTCGGAGCCGGTGGGCTCTTCTCTTGTGGTTTCGGGTACAGACCCACCGCCTCCTTCAGTGGCAGCACCTGTGAACAGGTCAAGGTTCAGGAACAAACTCTGCCGGCGCGGACTCGTGCCTGCCTCGAGGAGAAGGTTTTGAAAGAGGAGGTTCACAGTTGCCGCGTGGTCCCACAGAACGTGGGGTGCCACGTTGGGTTGCATGGCCTTTGCAAGGTCCGCCTGCAGCTCCTGTTTCAGCTTCGGATGCTTTTGGTTTTAAACATATGAGACCGACGCTTCGGTTTTCCGGTGTCCTTCGGGGAGCGTGGCTTCGTCTCGTACATCTCGAGACGGTGCCTGTACTCGCCCCGGCCATTGTTGCAGAGGCGGACGAGCTCGTACAGGACCTGCCAGGTGATCATTGGCGCGAAACTACATTTTTGAAGTTGGGGGTGCTGTGCCTTCTTCGAGACGGGCAGCGACCGGGAGCAGTTGTTGCACCGGCAGCCCTCCTCGTCGCCGCACACGCCAAGCTGCGCCCAGCTCCAGCTCAGTCCCTGGCAGGCGTGCCATGGCAGTGGCTGTCATGGAAGGGGGCAGCGAGAGCGAGTTGAGCGAACGAGCGGCTGCAAATTCCAAGGCATTAACTAGCCTGCACACACTTTCGCGCTCGCTCGATGGTCGGCTAGTAGCCGACCCTCTGGCGGCGTTGTAGGCACGCCCAACACATCGGTGGAAAGTCGAAATGCGGCCGTTGGATTCAACAGAAATTATGCGGGAGGATTTGATGTCGATATATCGCTCGCCTCACCCAAGAGCAAACAGGTTTGATGTTGCTGGTAGAAAATTGACTTGATGTACCCGCACTCGCAGATTGATCCCTGACCCTTATAACTGAAGACGCGCAGCGCTCTTCCTTCCTTTCCCTCGCTGCAAACTCTGTCCAGGCACTGTCAATGCAGGGCTCACCCTAAACCCTAAATCCTAAACCCTAATAATCTACACCCTAAACCCTAAACCCTAAATCCTAAATCCTCCACCCTAAATCCTAAACCCTAAACCGTAAACCCCGAAACCCCTAAACCCTAAACCCTGAACCCTTAATCCGAAACCTCTCTACCTATAGTAATTTAAACTTTAAACTCTGCGCGGCACTTGATCATGATTCGCGGCACTTGAGCATAATTCGTGGCACTTGATCATAATTCGCGACACTTGACTAAATTCGTCGCACTTGATCAAAAGTCGTGGCACTTGATGAAATTTCGTGGCACTTGATCCAAATTCGTGGCACTTGATCACAATTCGTGGCACTTGATCAAAATTCGTGGCACTTGATCAAAATTCGTGGCACTTGATCAAAACACGTGGCCTTTGACGCGCTCTAGGGTTTAGGGCTCTATGGTTTTGGGCTCCCGGGTTTAGGGCTCTTGGTTTAGGATTGTAGGTTGTAGGGCGCTATGGTTTGGACCGACTTCGCTTATTGGGGGGTTATCAAGGAATATTCGTATCTAACACAATGATATATGTTGCTCTGCTTATTGGGGGATCAACTATACCTGGATATACATAAACTTTTACGCACGCGTAAGAAGCACACGAACCCTTCATTTCTTGATGGAGCTGTGTTGCTTAGTGGTGCGTCAATCAAATCTCTTGATGGTTCTGTTTTGCTTAGTGGTGCGTCAATCAATAACCCACACTTCGAACACAAGTGCATGTTGCTCTGCTTATTGGGGGATCAGCTATACTCAGGTATACATGCACTTTTACGCACAAGTAAGAAGCACACGAACCCTTCATTTCTTGGTGGAGCTGTTTTGCCTAGTGGTGTGTCAATTAAACCAATAACCCACACCTCGAACATTATATGTATATTGATCGAGACAGGCGGTTGCCAAGTTCAGCAACGGATGGTTCATGTGCTGTGAACCACAGGAGACGATTGTGTTTAAGTACAATCGAAACAAGTAAAACTGTTTTGTCTTAATGTGAAGGGAATCTATGGGCGGGTGGGGTTTATTCTTGAAATAGCTTGAAAAGAAATTCAAGGTCAGAACTGCTGAACCCTAAACCCTAAATCCTAAACCCTAAAAACCCCTAAACCCTAAATCCTACACCCTAAACCCTAAATCCTATACCCTAAACCCTAAATCCTAAACCCTAAACTAAGCGAGGGGCCGAAATCGTCGAACGACAGGCCCCGAGCGCTCTGGCCGAGGGCCTAACAGCCCGAGCGCCTGTATGAGAAGAGCGGGACGCGGAGAGGGGAGGGTAAAGCCTCCCCGGTCTGTCCTGGGCAGGCCAACAAAGTAAGCCGATGGCAGAGCCCAACGAGAAGTATCCGAAATGAGGGACCGCCGTATCGGGACCACCTCTAGCGTAGCAAAACCCTAAACCCTAAACCCCTAGAAACCCTTAAAGGCAGCTCGAGCTGCCGCCGCGAAGGCGCCTGTGGAGGCCTGCAGGGCCTGCACGCCCTGTAGCTGCTCCTACGAGGGGTTTATCTCAGGGTCCCTTTAGAAAAGGGATCTGTAAGGGTTATATCAGGGTTCCTTTAGAAAAACGGTCTAAGTAAGGGTATCTACCAAGGGTTTATGTCAGGGATCCTTAAAACAAAAAAGCGTTCTTCAAAGGGTCCTTTAAAAGGGTTTATATATCAGGGTCACTTTAAAAAAGGGGACTATAAGGGTTTATATCAGGGTTCCTTTAAAAGGGTCTGTAAGGGTTATATACACAGGGTTCCTTCATAAAAGGGTCTATAATTATTAGGGCTCCTTTAGAAAAAAGGGGTCTATAAGGGTTCCTTCAAAGGGTTCTATAAGGGTGTATATGAGGGTTGCTTTAGAAAAGGGTCCTTCAAAGGGTTCTATGAGGGTTTTATATCAGGGTTCCTTCAAAAGGGTTCTATAATCGTTTATATACAGGGTTCCTTCAGAAAAGGGTCTATAAGGGTTCCTTCATAAAAGGGTCTATAGGGGTTTACATACAGGGTTGCTTTACAAGGGTCTATAAGGGTTCCTTCAAAGGGTTCTTGTATAAGGGACTCATACAGGGTAGTTCTGTAAATTTAAGGTCCCTTTTAGGGTCCTTGTTACAAGGGTGCCGTACTATATTTGGGACCTAAACAGGGACCCTAATGTAGAGAATTAACCACAGGGATTTGTACAGGGCTTTGGGGTACAGGGAGTTTAGGCTTTAAGGTGCGCGGCTTTTGGGCTTTGTCGCATCAGGATCTAAGGCTTACAGGGTACAAGGACTCAGAGTTTTAGGCTTCAGGTACAGGTCCTTTGAGAGTCTAGGGTTGTTGAGGCTCTTTGCCTTCGGGGCTTTACTGGGGCTGTGACATGCTGTCAAGCTTTTCAGGGGTTCAGGGGGGATGGACAAGTTTTGAATCCCTTCCAATTAAACCCTACTCCTTCTCAACAGTTCTTCATCGCTTACATAAGAGATAAGTATTCTGCACAGAAAACATGTGCTGCACATGTCCGCCCCCTTACCCATGACCGGCTTTGTTGCACGCATCTCCTGAACGCTGCTGCTGTCGCCCCCACCTTTGGATTTGTGGTTTGGGTTTCTGATGGAGCGAGTGCAGCGTGCCAAGCTTGAAGAGGGTGGCGCTTACGAGCCTGGGAAGTTGGTCCAATCGAGAGCTTATGGTGCTGGGAAGGCGTCTACACACGTGGAAGGCCCATGGCTTCAGCTACTCTGGCTTAGAATCTTGGAGCCTTCGGGTCAGCGTTTAGGGCCATTCCAGCAATTCCCTTGGCGCTGAAGAAAACAACCGAATGCGTATGAGACCTTACTTGCGCCACAGATCCCGGCAAACGCGGCTTTTCAAACTTTAACTTCTCAATTCAAGGGTTTAAGACAATCATGATGCGAATTTCTGGGGGTTCTACGGGGCCGGGAGAGAAGCTTGCTGGGGCTCGAGTTGAAAATGCAGGCACGGCACAGTCGGGTGCCCCCCATGTAACCACAGTTCCATCGACACAAAGGGCGGCAAAGGCTCCGCCGGAGGCAGCGATCCTGACATGCTTTCTAACTTTCCTTCATGCAGGGCAGAGAAACTGTCGGTCGTAAACTAAAACAGAGCCCAAAACTTGCAACAGTGACCTTACATTACAGCAAATTTCCTCTTCGTAGTCAAAGAGATCCTCTGACAGTCTACGGTTCTTTGTGCTTGAGGGCTAGATGCGAAGCCAATCGTTAGCTCGACCCGATGAACGAGCGCAGCAGAGCATCACGAATTAAAATATGACCTACGTACGTTGCACGTGCGTGTGTACTAGGTACTCTTTCCAAAGCATGCAACACGAAGGAACAAACCCGCACTGTAAATTTTCTACATGAAGTCCTGACGAAAGCCGCTTGATTGCAAAGACCCCGAAGAAACTCCTCTAGACAATAATAATAGAAATGATAATAAGAATAGTAATAATAACAATAATAATTGTTACTATTATTGTTATTATTATTTTTTCATAATACAGCGACTGCTCCACACCGGTTCCCTTACACGACGCTGTTGTGGATGAGATGATGCTTGTTCCTCCTCATACTCCAAACACTCATCCTGTGCTTCCGCTTCTTATCACTTGTAAAACGGTTAATGATTGAGTTTCATCGTTATTGCGGCTACTTTTCCTGCACCACTCTTGGAAGGACAAACCCTGAAACATTAGTTTTGTAGTCAAAGGGCTGTCGAACGCTCCGGAGGCGTGGCCACACACGGCTGCAATCACCACCTGAAAGGTCGCGCGGGTAGGATTTTTTAGGGTTCTTGACTTTCAGCTGCCAGCAAGGCTACATCATCCAGGGCGCAGTCGAAATCGAAATGACAGACAAAGCGCAGAACCGTAGCCGTGATGTTAGGGCTCGGTAGCTAGCAGCCGCCTCTCTGTGGGGCTATTCTCTATAACGGCCGCGCCGCCATAGTGGGCCATGCCCCAGCACCAGACCGATCCGGTGTGCTCAAGCAGAGCGATGGCACGGCGCGTGGCGTAGAGCCTTGGCATTTTCTGGCCCTGCAAAGCAATAACGCCTACAGGGGCACTAATCCCGAAAGCTACACCCCAAACTCTAACCCTAATCCCTAAAGTAAGAAAGCTGCTGCTGAAAAGACCTTGGGCATCAGGCTCCGAGCTCATGAAGGTGTCTAAGGTGCCAGCAATGCTTAGGACTCAGAGTTGGAGTTATGCAGCCTCAAGACATCTGAAAGCCTAAATGGACCTAAACCCTAAACTTCCCTAAAACCTAAACTTCCCTAAACCCTAAACCCTATAGCCTAAACCCTAGCCTAAACCCTAAACACTATAAACCCTAAACCCTAAACTTTCCCAAACCCTAGACCCTAAACCCTAAACTTCCCTAAACCCCACAGTGGCACAGAGCTCCAAACTCGGAGGTTGGGCAGAGAAGGGCCGTTTACATCTTTAGGGCTTGAGGGCTTCGATGTGGCTTCTCTACACTGTATACTGCATACTCTATACTGTATACTCTATGGTACTCTATACTCTATGTGAACTCTTTACTCTATATATATATATATACGCATACATGTAGTACGATATACGATATACTTCTCTATACTATTTGGTGCATCGGGATGTAACAGCTCAAGAGTATGTTCTCAAAGCTGCAACTTTCGAGATTGAAAGCTATCTGCAACTACCATAACCTACGTCTTTGCACGTTCTCATTGCAAACTCCACGATAGAGTTTGTGTAAGCAGTTCAAGCTATGCTTGTACGTTCCATGCCGGAGCCACAAGAAGGCAGGAGAGACGGGCCTGAACGGACATGGCCATCTTTCTTCCCTTGTGGTAACCTTCGTAGTCAAGTAGCCGTTACAGAATCACCCTAAACCCTAAACCCTTCATAGTCCAGCAGTCGTTACAGAATCGCAAGAAAGTTTTGGCTTTCTAGAC
Organism: Symbiodinium necroappetens; assembly: GCA_905231915.1. Taxonomy (NCBI): domain Eukaryota; class Dinophyceae; order Suessiales; family Symbiodiniaceae; genus Symbiodinium; species Symbiodinium necroappetens. The sequence continues at coordinate 14,871 of CAJNJA010012141.1, read as the reverse complement.
GAGCTCTGAGCGCTGAGCCCTGCTCCGCCCCGAAGCGAACATGAGGGCTACTGTGGGCTGTTATAAGGGTATTTGCAGTAATTATAACTATAACTTATAAAGGTTACCATAAGGGTTACTACAAGGGTGATTACAGAGATGGCTAAGCCTATAAGGTTGTTTAAAATGCTGTAAAGGTTACCATAAACGACAAACTAGGGCGACTTCCCTTGCAGTTCTGATTTTGGCTAAGTACATTCATGGCTAGGATCCTATCATGAAAAGCCAGGTAATCAAAAAAGGAATTGCAAATCGAGACTATAGGTTTCGGGCGCAACGCCCCCGAAGACAGCAGCAAGCAAACAAGAAGTGGCAATCACAGCTCCTGCTTACGTTACTCAAACTACTGAGGCACATGTGATTAAGTCATTGCCTGAAACACAACAGGTTCTTTCCGGACCGAGGTACCCAGACCGTTGCGCGAGTGCCTGTGAGTCTTTCAACGGGGCAAAGATGTGGTGGGGCCACAACCCCAAATCCCGAAACCACAAACCCGAATCCCTAAACCTCGAAAGCCCCAAGACCCAAAACCCCAAAACCTCTACACCCTTGACCCAGAATCCACCAAAAACATGTTGCTTTAAGACACCAGAGCAGGCCTGATTGAACAGTCTTACGGCCACCTTCCTGGGTTTTTGCACTCGACATCTGGTGGACACATCTGCAACTTTCCTGAAACACGAAACTCTGCATGCCCGCGCCACGCTACACCTCCTCCGGACAGCTTCAGGTCAGTTTCAGTCAGGGATCATTGCAAGGATGCTCAGAGTTCCCTTTGTCTAGGCAGCAACCCGAAAAGCATTTCTTGTTGAAGCATGAATGTGGCCATTGGGGTACAAGGGCTTAGGGTTTAGGGTTTGAACCGTGGATTGGAGCATGCACGGTGGAAACCAGCCGCCCTAAACTCAGAAAGTACTTGGAGTTTCAGAGGACTTAGCAAGTACGCCTTCTAGGAAGCAGAATACGTAAAGGCTAGATTGAACATACTAAGCAACTATTATTCTAATAGCTACCAATTAAATTATAATTAAGAGTAGCGGGGTCTGACTTTGAGGGACCCCAGGTTTAGGATCGGTGATTATACGGACCCCGTATAGCTTACATATGTCTAAGCCCCCAGCTCCCTAACCCAACGCTAATCAACTCCCTCCCTCAGCCCCACCCTAAACCCAGAATAACCTGACTTCATATTGGAAAATGAAAACTCCTAATGACTCTAGAAATCATACTACAGCTACCCCCACAACCAGATTCTACTAGCGTGGCGGCTCCTTCGGCCAGGGTCAGCGGCCCTAAAGCCTAAACTCTAAACCCCTAAACCCTAAACCCCAAAACCCCAAAACGTTAAAACCCCTAAACCCTAAACCCCAAAACCCTAAACCCCAAAACCCCAAATCTCAAGTCCGCTCTGGGCCTTGTAAGGTCTCGCTCGATATACAATAATTCAGGGGCTTAGGCTTTTGGGGTATCATCAACCCGACTCAGAGTTTGGGAAATCCCAAGGTTTGCCTTGAGACACCTGGAGATTCCAGGAAGTCGAGCTGCGCAAAAAATCGCAAGCATTTTTTTGGCAGGGCTTAATTGAATCGGCCACACGTTGACGACTTAGAGTTGCTAGACCTCTGACAGTCTGACAGAACCTTGAAAGTAGAACCACCAACTTGGTACTTTGCACTATACTCTGTTCTACTCTACTCTACCAGTAGTGGCCAAAGGGGATAATGTAGAAGACTATATCTGCCAATAGAGTTCCCAAAACCTTACTTTAGGGTTTAGGGTTTAATTTTGTTTTTTGAGGGCCTTTTTCTGCAGGGTTTAGCGTTTAGGGTCTAGGGTTTTTTAATTTTTAAGGCCCCTACATTAAAATGAAAAGCTTCCTGAAGGCCAACACCGCCATCTTCGGCTCGAATCCTGGATTTCGTCAAACTAAGCTGCAATCCCCAATCCCCGACACCAGAGGGGTTGTTTAGGCTTCAGAGATTTGGGTAGTCTAGGGTTTATTGGATTAGGATTCAGGGTGTGGGGTTTTGGAGTAGAGGGTTCAGGATTCGTGGGTTCAAGGCTTTGGGATTTAAGGTTTAGGGTTTGCCTGCACCTGCGCCAGATCATAGCGAGAAGGCTGGACGAGCTGTAGTTAAAGGTCTAGCTACTCGCTGCTTTTTGGGTTTACGGCTTCCGGTAATTCCAAGAATCTAATTTTTATCTGGTTCAAGAAGCCAGGCAATACTATTCGGCATCAGAGTGGAGATGGGCTTATATATAAATTCCAAACAGCGCACTTAACGCTAAACCCCAGACCCTGAACGCAAAGCCCCGAAATCTTTAAGGCCATACCTGCAAAGCCGAAATCCAAGACCCAAACCTGTCGATGTATGATCTAGGCGTTTCGACCTCCTAGCTTTTCGAGGCAGGAAAGAATTGCCTCCGACATCAACCAGGTACCTATTAAACGTGTACACCTTCGCCTAACTCTGGCCCTGGCTTGATGAAGGCACCGCCTGAAACCCTTTTTTTGCTTGAAAGTGTAGTGGCCCTTTCACTCCGCAGACTGCAAAGGTCAAAGACCTGCCTGGTGCAGGCTTACACTAAAACCACAACGACTGAAACCCTTTAGGGTTTAGGGTTTCGGGTTCAGGGTTCAGGGTTCCTAATCCCTAATCCGTAAACTCGAAGCCCTACACCCTCGTGCCCCAACTCCCAGATTTCAAACCTTTGGTGCTCGTATCCCCGAACAGCCAGGAGATATCAAAGCAATAAGACTAATCATAAAACAAATCAAATATTCGCAATGTTAGCAGTAAAGTAATGATAGCCATAATAGAAATAGTCTTATCATTATAACAAACACGGGCAATACAACAAAAAAACAATAATTCATCGAACAACCCTAATGCTAAAGTCCCCAAAGACTGAAGTCCACTGCACCCTGATCCCTACCCATAGGCTCCTTAGTGGTTCCTTTTTGGGGATTACCTTATAGGATCCTAAATATAAACCACAAAAAGGAACTACCAAGGAGCCTATGGGAAGACTCTGAGCCCTAAACCCTGCAAACTCTCCTGGCAGCAAGATGCCGGAAGGAGGCACCAGACCTCTTAGGCCTTGCGTCACCCGCACGACGCTGCGGAGGGTTCAGGGTTGCAGGGACCTAAACCCTAAACCCTAAACCCCAAACCCCTAAACCCTGGGGGGGTTGGGGTTTTTTGGGGGGTTTTGGTGCTTTTTCGTTGGGGGGGAGGTCTAAGGGGCCGGTTCTCCCAGAAGTCCGTGTTTTTCCTGCGCTGCTCTTCATTGAAGTTTGGGGTTTAGGGTTTAGGGGCTCCTTGCAAGGTAGCCCCATGTGCCACATTCTCACTGTGGTGCTCTGAATGGGGACCGGAACGTAGAACCCGAACGTGCCCCTCGTCTCTTAAGGTCCCAAGCCTAAGCCTGACAACTCGATCCATTGGAGTTAAAACCTGTCGGTAAGGTGTGATTTCAGTGTCCCATGTTCCTCGTTCAGGGAATCTTGGCTCGGCCCGTTGCTGTAGGAGTCCATGAGATAGACCGTGGGATTGCGCATACTCATGCACATATGCACAGATAAACAGACCGCCGCAGGCATCGACAAAAACACTCATACAGCCCCCAATAACAGCTTTGCTAAGTCTTATGCACCCCAAAAAAGCGAGGGATTCTGAGTAAGAACCTACAGCAGCAGCCACCAGACTCTAAGATCCAGCTGGGACCTGAGCGAGGGGAACGGCAAGACCCTAAGGTTAAACCCTCAAGCCCCCAAAAACTGAAAACCAAAAAAACACACACACACACACAATCCTAAGATATCCTCAGGCTGAAAGCCTTAAACCCGAGCTGACCATCACTCGCCCATATAGCCCAAGCCTGAAACCCTCTGCCGAGATCTCACCGCAAACAGCAATCCCTACCCCCGCAAGTTCCCAATCTGCTTCTATGGGCAGCTTCTGCATGTGGTCGGATCTCTATTGGATGCGTGAAGGAGGAGTTAATCCAAGAAAAAAAATCATAGAAAACTGCCCATCTACACCTGAAGCCCCTGTAAAGCCCTCTCGTGAGAGCCCTTACACGAACCCTGGTACCTCCCCCCTATCCCTACCACCCTTAGTCCTTAGTTCCCTCTCGACTGACTAGCCCGATCGAGGCTTCGGCCCACGCCAAGCTTTGCTTGGGCTTCGAGTCCTTTGTGTAGGCTCGAGCAGTTCGTGGCTTCTGTTAGGAGTTGAAGCCTTCGGAGCGGTGGGTTTAGGGAGTTTAGGGCCTGAAAGAAGCCGGCAGCCTGCATACCCATAGGCTCCTTAGTAGTTCCTTTTTGTGGTTTATATTTAGGATCCTATAAGGAAATCCCCAAAAAGGTACTACTAAGGAGCCTATGGGTAGTTATGCTAGGAACAAGGAGCATGACGAAGAGGGCTAAAATGCATTGCGGGCGAGTCTCAAGCTTTGGAGCATCAGGGCTCTGGGACTCTGGAGTTATAGGGGTATGTCATATTAAACTATCTTATATGATCCTATATGGTCTTATACTATATCATACTATATTATCTTATACTATATTATCTTATAAGATCTTATATAGCCTTCTACTACAATATCTTATAAGATCTTATATGGTTTTATACTATGTTATCTTACAGGGGGCTGCCCTACCACTGTCGACATCTTTGCTAGCATGCGGCAAAGACTCGCAATTCCTCGATGGTGGTCTCCGGCGCGGCGAACACCGGCACACTCTGCCCACTGAGCAGCGCAACATGCAGCGCGAGGGACATGAGGAATTCTCCGACAAGGTATCGGGGCTTCGGGATTTGGGCCGGAATCTCTGAAAGCAGAAACAGCAGAGAGCTGGGATGCTTTCGAAGGTGACTGCACGCACTGCGGTTCGGGAATCTCGGTGGCGCCTTGGAATAATGCCCCAAAGCATCCCAGAGGTGAGCTGTGCAAGCCGCTAAATGGACTTGCTGGGGCCACGGACTGCAGGAAAACATTACCACTAATTACAGTCGGAGTGAGAGCCCCCCTCTAAACCTGAAAGCAAAACATAGACCCTCAAAGACTAAACCCTATAAAAACACCTGAACACACACTAAACCCTATAAAAACCTGAACAAACACTAAACCCTATAGAAACCTGAACGACCTGTGGACCCGCAAAAAACCCCTCAGGGGCTTCTGACCAACCCCCCAGCCCGGCCCGCTGGGCCGCGGAATGCTTTGAGCCGAACATGCGGAGAATACATGAAAGCTGACACGACATTTAGGGCCCACCTCAAGGGGGGCTACAGCAGGGGTGGCTCTTCGGATTCACTATATGGGTTACTGGCAGAAGGATCCATCTTGAGTTCTTGTGGCTTCGGGCTGTTGGGGATTGGGACTTTGAGCTTGAGGGTTTCTCCAGGCTTTAGGGTTTCAGGCTTCGGCAGTCAGGGGTGCAGGGGCAGAAGGGGTTTGAGTCGGTTTGAGGGCTGTTTGGGGTTCAGGGAATTTGGGTTTCAGGGCTTCCAGGCTTCCAGGCTTCGGGATGCTTACATTACCACCAACACCACTGACACTCGCCAAGCGAAAGCATACCTTTTTGTTTGGGATAGCTTTGGGACATGGTCAAGAAATCCTAATTCGGAAGCCTACAAAAATTAGGCCCATCAGGCTTTTCGAAAGCAGCTCGGGGCTACAGCTTGCGGGGTGTTCTCGCCATGGGCGGTGCTGCTGCAGTTAGAGTTGGCATTACTGTGACGGTCTGTTCCCACTGCTTCATTTGTCACGCGAAAACCATGCACCACCCCGGAATCACAGAAGAGTACCCTAATTAAACCCTAAACCCCTACACCCCTAAACCCTAAACCCCGAAACCCTCAACCCTAAAGCCCTCCAAACCTAGGTAAAACCCCTCAGGCCCTCACAGCCCTGAATCCCAAAACCCCTTAGCGAGAACAGCGTACGTAACCGGGAGTACTGTACACCATGTGAGGTAAGTATAGCCTAACCCTACGAAAATTCGCCTGGAATGCTCGAGAGTCTTGAGAGAGTACTCATGATTCGACGGATGCGCAGAAATACCAAAGCGAAACCAGTAAACCCCTCAAACATGACCCTAAAACCCTAGAGCCTCAACTTGTACTAACCTAAGCCATCCCCAAACGCGACCGAAGAGTGCCTCGCAATCTTGACCTCGGCTTTTGGGCTGTTGCGATTAAGTGAGGGGTTTGGAGTTGTAGGGCTGAGTTTTCAGAGTTTGGCACCAGGGCTGAGGAGGTTTTGGTGTGCAGCGGTGTAAAGTGAAGGGTTCCGAGTTTGGGATTTACTGGATTTAAGGGTTCCGGCATAGGCCCTGGGGTTCATGATGATCATCGCCTCCATTCATCGTACTGCCGAAGCTCATGGCCAAGGTCTGTGGGGATGATGCGCAGGACTGCGTCAGCAGTTGTGGTGAAGGTTGAGAAACGTGATGCCGTGAAATGCTGGCGATGATGGCAATTACGATAATTCAGGTTCCGTCTAGACAACCAAAGATCAAAACCTGCAAGCAAAAGCCATCCACTCTATCCGAACACACGGACAGCAGACAACTCGGGACCCTTAGCTTAATCCAGATGTAGTGCCAGGGCCTATCTTCAAGTGAGCCCCATAGCTGCCACAGCTCTATGCTGGCAGTCCCTCACCAGGAAGTAGCCTCCTAACCCTACACCCTGAAACCACTAAGGCCCCTCGACCACTGAAGCCCCAAAAACCTTGAACTCCAAAGACTGTTGAACAGTTACCCTTAGAGTAAGACGAGTAGAACCCTTACAGAAACCCTTGTAGTAAACCTTATAGCCGCTAAACGTAAACGAACCCTTAAAGCGACCCGTGCAGTACACCCTGCAACGCTTGCAGTAACCCTGATAGCACATCTTAACAAGCCCTTGTAGCAACCCTAACGATACCTGTGCCCCGCTTTCTTGGACTGGCTGCTGATGAACTCAACGAGCACAGAGACCTTCCGCAAAAGCATCGCGCATGGCTAGGGTGTGTTTAAGGGATTCCGCACAGTTGCAACAGAAGTCTTGAGATCTTAACCCCAGCCTTAAGCCCCGATTTTCTCACCATAACTATTGGAAGTTGCAGGGTTTTTGTGTTCGCCGAAAGCCAGACAAAACAGCTGCAGCTTGCTACAGATTCCGAAGAAGCCAATTGATTTTAGTGTGTGCTTGTTCTGTGTTGTCCTGCTCGTTTACCTCTCTCTCCACAGCGAGGTCCGGAAGCTTTGATGACGAGAATTGTCTCCAAGTCTAATTTAACAGGCTCTAAACGGTGTGGGAGCTTATTGATAAATTCCAGGGAGGAGATGACTGTTGAGCCATGGGGGGTTTGCACTTTAGACACACTGCTCGACGAGCTCTGGGGGCACCGGCCACATGCTCCTCAAAGAAGACCCCTACTCTGAGCCTGAAACAGAAGAAGCTCTTTGGTCCGAAACCTACTGTAGTGGCCTTTGATAAGTTGAAAAGCGTTTCTTGCAGAGTTCCTTTCGGGGGTTATACCAGGGCTCCATAAGACAGGTTGGTACTGTCTCGCTGGGAAAGGTTTGCGCAGATGTCTTTTTGTGTTTTGGCGTGCAGATTTGCTGGCCGGCAGTGCACGCGAATTCTTGTGCGGATCTTCGCGGGGATTTTTTGAGGGAGATAGACTCTTAGGAAAATCCGCGGCAAAATCCGTGAGAAACTTCGCTAGCAGAATTGCCAGACAACCCTGCAGAACTATCCGAAGAAATCCGCGAAAAATCCGTTGCCCCGACAGCCAACCGTAAGACAGGGCCTTTATAGTTGGAGTACGTAAGGCGTAAGGTTTGGGGGAGTATGTTCTGATCACGAACCCTGTTTAGGCTTGTACAGTCAGCACAAGGACACCGTGAACAAAGGCTGTCAAGTTGAAACATCCATGCTAGCTGCCAGCGATGAAGACGCACAATGGCTTGCTTGCACAAAGCGCCACTCCGTTTCTTCTCTTTGCTCTGCCGGTACTCCACATCTGAACACCCTGCAATCTCAGTGACTAAACCCTATTTGCAGGGTCAGGGACTTTGCAAGCGGGCTCTACGTGGGACCATGTCGTTACCCCTATCGTAACCCACTGGCCCGCTGAGCTCCGCACGGTGGGATCTTGGATCACCTCGATGAAGTCCCATCCTGGCAAGAAGGGACCTTATTACCCCTAGAATGGTTCTTATAGAGCTCCTGTAGTAGGTTTAATTCAAGAGACCGTAAACAGTTAGAAGCGTCTCGGTGGCAAATGCTACACAGGAAGGGAACACTAGTATGTGCTAACTGACACTAGCCGGCTATCTCCAATTATTCAGTCAGGCGTATAATCAAAGTTCGGGGTTTAGGCCCTAAGGGCTGGTAGGCTACAGTGGGGCTTTACGGCTTAAGGGGTCTAGAGCTTCAGCCGTTTAGGGCCCAAGATGGTTTTAGTGTTAAGGGTTTTCGGCAAGGACAAGGGCTAAGGGAGTCTGGTTCGGGGAAACTGGGAAATCATGGAAAGGCTTAGGGCAGGCCTCTGAGTTCCGAACATGACTGCCACTGCCACCCTGAGCCCGCTTTCGTGGTTCATGCATTGGGGTTTCTGCTAAGGGGCGCAGTCATAAATCCCCTAAAGCCTCCCCAAGCCTAAACCCTCTAAATACCCCTAAACCCTCAACCCTAAACCCTAAGACCCTAAATACCCTTAAACCCTCAACCCTAAACCCTAAGACCCTAAATACCCCTAAACCCTCAACCCTAAACTCCCTTAAACCAAGCCCCAAACCCGAAACTCGTGAACCCTTGAAGCGAAGAGAGACCCAGCAGCCCTCCTCCCCTGGACGGCCGTAAACCACAAGTAGAAGTGTTGCGACAAGGGGGTAGGTTTAGGGTTTAGGGTTTTAGGGTTTGGGGTTTAGGGTTTAGGGTTTAGGGTTTGGGGTTTAGGGTGTATGGGTAGTTCCCCAAACAAGGGGGGGGCCCATTAAAGTGCGTGGCGTTGGGGCTGATGAGGCGTATGCCATAACTGTGAACTAGAACTCAGATTGCGGGAGGGGTTAGATTTTTTTTTGGTGCTTTTTGGGTTCTTCGGCATTGATGTGAGAGGGAGTTTAGGGTATAGATAGGGCTTCAGCGAGTTTTCAGCAGGAAGCGACGCAGAGTACCCCTGTGTTTATGGAGCAGTCCTAAACCCGAAACCCTAACTACTAACCTCCCAAGTCTTTTAAACCCCAAACCCCCCGAAACCCTAAACCCCTAAACCCTAAACCCCTAAACTGGGTCTGGGAATTCGAGTGGGGCACGGCTGCAGACTTCTGAGCCTCCCCTTCCCTCCATAATCATTAGGGGTATTCGGAGCCCTGACATGGCCATTGTTCAAAAAAATGGCAGGAACCCGAAAAAAAGAAAAAACAAAAGACACTCTGGGGCCTACAAAGCCCCCTTCAACTCCCCAAAAAAAGAGCGATCCGAATCTATCTCCCACTCCTCGCAGTGCTCAAGGCGGCGGGTTTGGGGGTATCAGGTCTAGGACCTAGGGAACCCCAAACCCCCAAGCATTAATATAGGGACCTGATTCAGACCCTGGGTCTCTTTATTCGGGTTCTAATGATGTGAATCCTAATATATTTTGGGTTTTTTTTGGGGGGGCCAGGGTTTCTGAAATCAGATTCCTACATTATAACCCCCAAACCGCCCGTAACCCCTCAAACTCCAAAGCTTCCCCAAACTGCGCCTGTCAGCTGCCGAAGAGGGCCTGTGGGGATGATCGGCGACCTGAGGTGAGCAGAGACGCGGAAAATCACCGTGATGAATGAAGCCGACATACCCTAGCCCCCCAGGTACCTACCATATAGGGTACTAGAGCCCCTATAGGGCCCTATATAGTAGGCACCTGGAGGGTTAGGGATAGGCTTAAACCCTAAACCTGAGGCTACAGCCGCGCTGTCATTGAGAACAGGACGTGTACTGCAGGCGAACGGCAACTTTACTGGTATCTGTCGCTCCTTAGGTCGAAGCGCCTCTTCGAATATGATGATTAAATCAGGGCGGCGATGAGACCGGAGGACACGAAAATGAAGCTGATGATGGCTGCGACTGCAATGCTGCTGATGCTGGTGACGATGACAATCCTAAATTCCTAAATACGGCACGATATGCAGACTGATGATGCAGAGGACGGTCATGACAATAATGACAGCGGAGATGATGTGATGACCATAGTGGCAGCGATCACGAAGATGACCAGGGACGAAGGCGAACATGAATCGCTTTCCATACTTCCGAACTGGAGGAGGCCTTCGGGGTGCGGCCAGGACGCAGGGCTGCAACATTCATGGTGACCCCATGTTTCCCCCTACATGCGCGGGGCAACGTAAGGGGAAGCTACTGCAGCTGCTACTGGTCTCCCAGATAGAGACGGGATCCCAGGTACCTGTGCAAAAGTACAGGTCCTTCTGGGCTGCTCTTTTGTGGCTGGTTGAGTTTAGGCCTGTTCAGCTTTGATGCTTGAAACCGGACAATGTTGGCTTTCAAATGTAAGGTTATTCAACCTAAACCCTAAAGCTCTTCGAAATCTTAAGCCCCTCGCCCCAAGAAACATGCCGTAGGTGAGCAGTCCGGGCCTCTTCGTCGAGAAGAGGTATCGCGGAAGTCGGCCTCACCCACACTCCAAGGTCTTTGATGGTCCATGCTTTCTGTGCGGCTTATAGATATGTAATGCTTCCCGCGAATTCATACAATGCTAGTGTTTGTTCTTGGAGGGCTGTACATGTATTGCCTTGACTTGATGACTATGACTCCTGCTTTCAAGTCAGCCTTCTGCATCACAGCTGCAAGCAAAAGCTTTGATTGCGAAGGGGATGGAAGTGCTTGGGTCTGAGCTTCTGTTTCGGGGTCTTCGCGGATCTTTGTGTTTTCTGGTGGGAATTGTGGGGTTAAGCGTCCTCCACAAATAGCAAGGGCCGGAACTATGTATAGTGCGGGTACGAGTCCTTAATGCCAAAACGCATAATGAAGGCCCACCCCAGACACCGCCTATACCCAAAGTAGGCAGAGCTGCCGATGTCAAGAGGACTGACTCTTACGATGAACCGCTGTGCCTCCAAGAAGTCCACCTACATGTTGCAGTTGCTCGAACTGTCCGTGACTGTCCGTTATCGTGTCGAAGGGCTGCGAAGTTCGGGTTGCGGGTAACTGTTTGATGCGATTGTTCCCAGTCCCACCTGCTTCCCAGTCGGCAAAGAATGCGTCCACGTTCGCAGCCGAGAGGTTCTGAGCAAAGACGGCTTAGGAGGAGGGGATGAGGTTATGGCGCAAGATCACGGCTCACCATCATCCCACATTGAGAGCCTGATTGATGCTGCAGCAGGCTCTGGTGCTGGTACTACTAATCAGCCAACATCCGGATGCAGATCCCTGGAACCGCAGCAGAAGTCTTCACGTGCATCTAGAACCCTGGCCTCCATACGGTACTTTGGCGACAAGGGCATGTGGCTGTGCGTGCTCGACTTTGGCACGATCTCCTGAGACATGGGAAATCCAAGCTGCTTTGGGCCTTGGAAAAGTTTATGCCACCGCCCCAACTCTGAACCAGCCCCTGAGATCAGGACACTGAAAGCTTCGTAAGGCGGGCTGTCTGTCTTTTTGTAGGACATAATTAGGGGCCAAAGGGGTTGCAAAGGCCGGTACCCGTGCCCATCGTGACTCGCAGCTTAAGGACCTATGACTCGATGTGCCTTCGGCTTTTCGATGAGCAACACCTCATCCTGCGTCCAGACCTGGCCGAGGAGTCTTGGGGGGAAAAGGGGATCCTACTCTTGCTTCTTCTTTTAGCCTTTATGGCTGAGGGGATTCTTGTCTGAGAGCTGGAGAGCTTTAGAAAAGCGTTGTAAGGGTCGTCAGACTCGTTCCGTAAGGGTTCTACTAGGGTTTCGGGCTTCAGGTTTGGTTCGGGTGGAAAGGATTCAGCAAGATTCAGGGGTCTCGGGGTCTCGTTATACCGTTATACCGTCATAACCAGTTTGGGGCAATCCCAAACAAGTGGGTACATATATACCTGTACTTATTACTACGTCCCATGAACCTCCAAGTACCTTAAGCCCTACCCTAAGTGTCCTCTAGGTTCTATAAGAGGGTCCCTTATCGTAAACACTGGAGCTCCTGAACCCTAAGCAGGGAAGAAGCACCCCATACATGTCGCAGAGCGTCTGCGTTGTGGCAGTCCTGGCAAAGAAGGTCACCTGCCATGCCACGGGAAGAGAAGCGTGCAGGAGCCAAGACGTCTTGGCTCCCAAACTCTGAGTTTCGGGCTAGAGGGTTTGAGAGTTTAGGACCTTGGGCTTAGGGCCTTAGGGTTTTTCCTGCTTTTAGTTCAATGGCCGTTCTCTGTATAGGTCCCGGGCTTCCCTCTGATGAGGCATACACTCCAGCACACCCCCCACAGGCAAAAGCGTGCGCATCAAAAGTGAAACTCCCCACCCACCGTCCCCTGCATTTCCACAACGACTCAGCTGCTCTCCGTTTCCTCATTCTCCACTTCCCTTCCACCTACACTTGCACCATCACCTCGGGCACTCACTCCTGCCCGACCAGAACTCGAAGGCACCGAGGATGCAGCACATAGGCACCGAATCAGCCGAAGACCCCGCAAGTGGAGCAACTGCAGGTTTTGCCTCGTGGACTCATCACCGGCGACTCCGATCTCGACAATCGAATCCGAGAAGAAACGTTGGTGTCGCTGCTCAGCCAAAGCAAGTTGCATCCGTACACGATGTGGCTCTTCGGGGATATTCCGGATCCGGAAGCACCCGGAACCGGAACACCCGGACCTGGGCCCCTTGGCCCTTGGTGGACAAACGATCTCCCCCCATTGCACGGGTCAGCCCCTTTCAATGACACCTCTACATGATCCAGGCGGATGGAAACGGTGGGGTGACAAATCTCCCTGCTGACGAAGCTCTTCCTAAAAAAGTTGGGGATATCTTTTATGTTTCCAGGGTCCCTGGCATTCCGGATTTGGGCCGGGTGTTCCGGATCCGGGCCCCGTGTTCCGGAGCCGGTTTGTGGAGTTCCGCTGTCTAATGTATCACACACCGGGCGGCTGTCCGCTTGGAACCAGCTCGCTTGGTGGCTGCTGCCCCTTTCACTCAGGGCACTGTCATCGTTCCGCCATGCCCAGCTGTCAGCGAGAGCACGCCAACCGCAGTCCCCACTGTCTGCGTGGTCGACTTCACACCACCCCATACGGATGGCTTCTCAGAATGACGTCGGCTCCGCGTTCAAAGCCGAATCGTCAGTGGCCTCCGCTCGAAGGCACGCACCATCGACCTGCCATCCTTTCGGCCTCCGACTTGTGGGAGGCTGAGCAGTCGCAGCTTCGCTCTACTTGCCTCCGCAGCGTCCTCAGAGTCGCCCTTAGGAGACCTAATATAGGGGCCTTAATAAATAGAATAGGGTTTTGGGGCCCATTATACCATAATAACAAAAAAAGGAACCGCAAAAATAGTATAGGTAATTATTTAGGCCCCTACATTACTCCTTTCCCCATTGTTCTTGCATTTCGCCCAGCAATGGCAGCATATGTTCAAGGCGATTCACGGTGCGGTCGGGCACCTCATGCGCTTCGAGATCTTCAAATCGCCAGTCGAGGGTATGGCTCTGGGCTCAGGGCTCAGTGTACGTAGTGCTGAGTGTGGGGCACAGGCTGCAGGGTTTATGATTGCTTGAGATGCTCAGTATTAGTGGCTCATTTGGTGGGTTGTGGGTTCCAAGTAGCGATCTTCAAGGCGCTTTGGGATTCGCACTGCCAAACCCTCAAATCCCGAAAGAACAACAGCAACATCCTTTCACCTCGAACCCGGACCTGACTCCTACACTCCTAAAACCTACAGGTTTAGGGTTTAGGGGTTTAGGTTTTGGGTTCAGGGTTCAGCCCGCCAGACCCGAAGCCGAAAACACGGGAACCCAAACCCCAGAAACTCCGTCATCCCGGTTGCCCAAGCTCAAGGCCAGACAACTCGAAATGTGGTGCAAGGAAATATGGTCCTACATGTTCGCATTGCCTAAAGTGACAACCCAAGAACCCTAAACCCTAAAAGTGGACCCGAACCCCAGCCCCTGAGCACAACGTTCCCACTTCGTTTAGACCTGCGTGAATGCTCAAACCCTCAAGACCGCAAAGAGCCCTTGCTCCCAAAAAGTGGGGGTTTCCGAAACTACGGGACCCTGATATGGTACCCTAAATAGTAGGATCCTTATTATAAAGGGCCCCAAAATAAGTTACCCTAACGTTCGGAAAGTCCCCAGTCTGTCAGCCCCCGCACGCCGAGCCCTGGCCCTACCAAAGGCTGTTCTTCCTGTCACTCTTGCGGTCACTATTGCTGTCAGTACGAATACAATACTAAGAGTACCCCAAACCCTAAACCCTAAACCCTATTTATACCCTAAACCCTAAAC